>BQNB010079693.1:16340-30165 GCA_026074375.1 Tanacetum coccineum | reverse complement strand
TTGAACACCAGTTAGAGGATAGACTAGTCGAGTGAGTTTCCACCGAAGAACCATAAAGCGCACGAATGACTTTATACCATATTTGATAACTAAAGTTTGTTATATAAAAAATTCGTAAATAGGTGAAAGTTCAAGGTAGGTTTTGTAACTTTTAGCATACTTAAAGGTGCGTTTTGATTTTTTTTACATCGTGAATGGTGAGTTAGTTTTTTTAATATTACTTTGCACAGTTGCCCAAGGATCCTAGTATATATACTACATTATAAAACATTTGAGACTTTCGATATTTAGAAAATCTTAAAATTCAGACTTTTTCTTTTTTTTTCATGAAAATATCTCTTTTTAACAAAAAACACATCTACTTCTTAACTAAAAAATAATCTTTCTTTTTAAATTGAAATATCTTTTTATCTATTTATTTTTTTTATTATTTAATTTCACCATATTTTCTAAAATTTTGTGCTCTTTAATTTAAGAGTTAAGTACATTTTTGGTCTTTGTGGTTTGATGCGTTTTCACTTTTGGTCCAAAATTCAAAAACGTTTTGGTTTTGGTCCAAAACACATAGTTTCGTTCCACTTTCGGTCCAAAAGACATAGTTTCGTTACACTTTTGGTCCAAAAGACATAGTTTCGTTACACTTTTGGTCCAAAAGACATAGTTTCGTTCCACTTTTAGTCCAAAACTTGTAGTCCAAATTCACGGGATTGGACTAAAAGTGGAACGAAACTATGTTTTTGGACCAAAACCAATTTTTTTTTTAATTTTGGACCAAAAGTGAAAAACGCACCAAACCACAAGGACAAAAAATGTACTTAACTCTTAATTTAACATCAATTTTAATATATTTTTATTAATTTTTAGTTTTTTTATTTTAATACACCCGAAACCGCTGCTTTGCGCCGATACCATTCTAGTATAAAGTTATAATATTATAACCACCAACCATATAATATGATATGATCAGACGTTACCACAGATCGATAGTATGTTAATCACGCATTTAAAATGACATATGTTTTAGCCTCCTAACAATATTTCACCAAGTATTTTTGCTTAACAATATTGTAGCTAGCATGACCAAATGGATAGCTTTGCCAAGACCATGATAAGGTCGAAAATAGGCATTTGTGATATGGTAAAATTATTTTGGTAAACCGTTAACCTCATTTTCTAATTTATTTATATGATTAACATACATTCAAATATTTATTATTTTATTATACTGAGAAACCATATTGGTAATGTTTTTATTAAAGTAATTCCTCACGAACGTGACAATGTCTATCGTTTATAGACTTTTACCTTTTGTTTTATGCATACGCTCGTGCAAATATGAACCTATTCAACCGGAAAAAAGGTTGGTACATCCTTGCTTATCTAACACCATAGTATTTCAACTAAATACGGAATAAAAAAACCCGTTAATGTTTATATTTATTTGATAAAAGAAGACACACATCAGATGTTTACACTGCATATATGTAGGATAATTTATCTTAGTAAGGTTTTGTGTCAATATAATTCCCAGGTGGATCATAATTGCAAATGATCCACCAACAAGGATTATTGGTGCACATAACCTTAGCACATCCGAGTCTAACCGAGGTTTTCCATACTACTTGAGTATAATGACCGCACATCTTCCCTTCACGACAAGTGTTTGTTTTGTAATCGTAGTCATCTTTCTCTGCAATCCAACAATTCACTGCGCTTGTAGCGTTGAGGTCTCCCCCTGCGGCCAAATTCTCACCATATATTCCAGTTTTTGAGTGTATCATCGCACAATCATCCTTTCTTTGGTGCGCATATTGTTTTGCATGTTTAGCCACTTTTTCGTCCCAACACATTAGAGGCAAACCCATCTTTTTCCTAATACAATTATGGGCATCAACAAAGGCTTGTCGTTCATCATTGTGGGCATGAGTGGAACATAAAATTGCCATAAATATAGCAAATACTAGAACAATATTATGCCTATAATCCCTCATCTTACGATATCAATAAGTTGATAATTTTTAAAAGTATTTCAAGTTTCTTGGGCATCATGTTACTGTTATGAGCATGAATGTATGGATTATATAGGATAACACGATGTGGTTATGAATGAAGTAAAATATATGAAGAAGCAAAAATTAAGGAAGATCAACGGGATTTAGAGTGTTATGGAAAACTACGGAGATAATTAATTCCTAAACATTAGGAAGAAGCTTCTAAAAATGAAAATATTTTTTTAGAACGGCTCTAAAAATGAAAATATAAGTGAAGTTACATACAGTAGCATCAGTTATTCTTGCACATCAGCTAATCCAACTATTAATACATATTGTACAACTTTTAATGCAAACAACAAAAGAACAAAATAATACATATTAGACTCTAAAAATGAATAAGAAGTCGTGTAGCACACGATTCTTGATATCTATACTACATAAAAAGCAAATTATAATCTTTTTTTATTTAATGTCAAAAAATTTAGTAATCCAACTATTAATACATATTGTACAACTTTTAATGCAAAGAACAAAATAATACATATTAGACTCTTCTTTTTTGAGAAATTTACATGTATATCCTTCTCAAAAGTTGATATTACATAAATATCCTTCTTAATTTTTTAATTACATCAACGTCCTTGTCAAAAATTTTTAATTACATTAATATTCTTCTTACACTTTTAAGAAGGATATATATGTCCAAAAATCAATTAAATCATAATTATATTGATTTTATATTATGAAACTATTATTTATCTCTTATATTGATCATGCTCATATTATTCATATATTCTTTTTGGCCTCGAACGACAAAAAAACGTGTTGATATAATTACAAAAGTTTGGATATAAATATGAAAAAAATAATTGCTCATATATATTTATTTGTTCATATGCATATTTGGTCTCAATTGATAAGAAAACATATTGATTTTTTGATGTATATGAGAATTTAAAATTTTGGAAATGATATTGATGTAATTTCAAAAGTATGAGAAGGATATTGATGTAATTATAAAAGTTTGTGAATGATATTGATATAATTATAAAAGTTTATGAAGGATAATGACGTAATTAAAAAATTAAGAAATATATTGATGTAATATTAAACTTTTGTAAGAATACATATGTAAAAGCCTTTTTTTTAACACAAATCACCAGATAAGTTAAATAATTAATTTCCATTGGTTTGAACAGTCAAACAATGAGTTCATAAAAATGAAGAAAAAAAAAAAAGTCAAAATCGGGATGCAAAACATTAAATGCATGTTTTTCACCCGCTAGCGTCTTCTTCAAACAAAATCAACAAAATTCTTTTAGTATTTTATTTCTCTCACTCCAATTTTATCTTATATATATATATAAATTTCGTGATTGACAAGATAGATGAATTATCAGTTGTTCACCTAATTATCACAAACCCCTCAAATTTTCATTTTCATTTTCATTTAACTCTGTGTAAAAAAATTAAAATGGAAGATGGCGATACAGTCGATGCTATTTCGCATTTAGCTCTTGATATCGGAGGTAATACTAGTTCTCTTAATGTATTTTATTTTTATCAGATCGTTTATTAATTTGATTGTTTCATTGTTTACTTATTGTAAAATGAATTGTTACCATTTCTCGAAAGCTAACTTATTTCTTTTTAGTTAAATGAATGAATGTTACTTCTATGTATTTATTACTCCATGTTTTTCTAGATAAGATTAAAGTTTAATTAGCAATGTAAATAAAATAACTTTTTTTTTGTTATTATTATGGAGTATTAGTTAAGCAAGCAATGTCCTTTGATGCGAATGTATTTAACGAGCATTGTGAATAATCTACTTTTCGAGTTTAAATCCTGCAAACTCCACATAGTTATAGCTTTCGGCAAGATGTTTCTGTTATAAATGAAAACAACTAATGAGGTCAGTGTTGTAGAGTTTATGTAATGCTTTAACGGAAAGAAGAATACCGGGTCTATACAATACACGATAAACATATATACTCAATCTGGAAAAAAGTAGCAATGGAGACGAAATAACTAACTGCCTTGGTTAATATGGTACAACGGAATGTTCATTGGTCAGTTATCTTTTCATGATTGAAAGAACTCGTTATTTTGTCGTCACGTTACTGTGTTGCATATTATGCAACCTTTCTATGAAATTCACTTAATCTTACCATGTTTAGAATACTTTAGTAACTGAATTTTGCTCTCGCCAGGTTCTCTTATCAAGATGGTGTATTTCTCTACTAGCAAAGAACAACCTATAGACAAAACGAAGAAGAGCGCTTCAAGAGATAGCAATGGGATGTCTAATGGAAGCAAAGATGGGCGTCTTATTAATGGAAGGCTCTACTTTATAAAGTTTGAAACAAGCAAGATTAACGAGTGTTTGGATTTTATTTCATCAAAACAGCATCACTATAGAGGTATTCTTCACGAGTTCATTTTGTCCAAATGGTCATCGAAGTTGTGCTTTAACTAATAAATTGGTTGTTGAGTTAACCATCGATGTTTAATATATCTTAAAAAAGATTCTGATAGTCATTTGTTCAGTGTTGTAAATATCGCTCGGCGGTCGACCCCCTTTAAGCGATATATCGGTCTTGGCGGCGATATATCGGTTTCTCGGCGGAGACCCTAAATTATAAAGGAATTCTGCAAAATATATATATATTTAATAAGTTTTTTAATATTCTTATTATTTTTAACTATATATCTTATGTATATGTTGTAAAATATACATTATGTGTGGTTTTAATTCAGTTTTGTATACTTTTATTAAATCACGATCAAGAAAATCAAAATACCAAAAAAAAAAAAAAAAAAAAAAAAAATCTAAATCGGCCGTTTTGATCACCATTTTTTTGACCGATTTTGACAACACCCGATTTTTTAACCATAAGTGAAAAAACGTATCGGTTGACCCAAGAGATACGCCGATATATCAGTGTTATCGCTCCAGCCAATGGCCTGATATTTACAACACTGGTCAATGTGCTGACATAATACCATAATACCTGAAATTAAAGATTTTAGTCACTTGATTTTGAGTAGAATTGACTGTTTGTTGACGTGAACAAGTCGATCAAGTAATTCAAGCCTTACAAATAGTCAAACTTGTACCACTCACAAGCATTTGATATTGATATTTAAAGAAGAAAGTAATACATTTTGTGATTTGTCAACTTTTCGAGCACAATGTTCATGAACGGATACTTGAAGGTAATTAACCAATGTTTTGAAAACCGAACCAGTAAAGTCAAACCTGTCACCTACCCGTTTTCCTGTTCAACCGGTTTGACCTGCGGTCGAACCGTTTTGATGCAAAATTTAGCCGATGAGAAATTAAAACTAATTGCCCAATAATATAAAATTATCATGTCTTTGTACTATTAGGTAATTTACTTGTAAAAATTGATGTTTAAAATACAGTTCTATTGGAACCTTCATCTCATTCACGTGACATAATTAAAACCAAAAGCCACCGTCCTTTCTTTTAATCATCTCCTTCCTCAAAGACGTCACCATTCATCGACCCCATTATCATCCTCCAACAACGGCATCATAATCATCATCGACGCCAATACTTCCTCCGTGACTAACAATACAACTCATTTCATATGACCCACACATCCTCCCTGACAACTAAACAGGTCATTCATCTAAGAGAACATCACGACACACATTAGGTGTGTTAGATTCTATGAAACTAGAAAAGGTTACGTAGCTCCTCTGTCCAACTAATGCAATTTTAGACCTCTCTAATAGATCAATAAAAAATGTCCAATACAACAAAGTTTGGAATTCAGGTTATACGGTTCTTCTAGATACTAGTGTATCATTTTTTTCTGCAGGACCAGCGGAATTGTTGTTTTTGGTCTGTAACCATCATAATACAAGATGCATATGCTTTTACAGGCTCCTCCTCGTGCTGATGTTGTAAAGAGCTTGAAGAATGGGATAACCGTAAACCTTCTGGGTATGGGTGCTGCAATCCTCGGGATGCAAGCCACTGTAAGGGACTCCTGGGGCCAAGCCCTCACAACATCATCTAATCACATATTAACCAGGGGTATCACTCTGGAAGTTAGCCCTGTCCTTGCATTGGATGTTTTCTCGTGCAAAGGTAATTCACTCTTAGATTTTCATCAGTAGATAAGCTTAAATTTGCAGGACTGCAGTAATTGCTAGATGAGACGGTTACTTGTTTTCTCTTTGGTTTCAATTGTTTTTTATGGTTGCAGGCGAGTGCGAACACCATCCTGTCACATTTTTTGGGGCTTGTGTTCTCATTGGAGCTACTACGCTCAGTCACGCTACCAACTTCAGATGGTATGCCGGTTCCCAACAGCAATTAGAGCCTTTTAATTTGCAAACAAAGATTTTAATATAGATTCATGTTAGTTGTTTGTATAAAGCCATGTATGTTTCTTAATGGTAATTATATTTTTGCAAAAGATGAACTCGTAGACGTTTTGTAGTGTGCTTCAAGTAGGGCTGTAGGTGTATTCTTCCAACCAGTCAGAAACGTTTACCAATTTATGTATCCATCTTGCCAAGTGCAACCTTCTGCTCACAATAAAAGAATAAATCCCGACTCATTCATGAAGCAAACCAAGAAGCTCGCGCAGGAGGGTGGAGAGTGAACACAGGAGGTTTGGGCGTGATGCATGTGTTAAGAACCTGTGTAAAATTAGGGTCCTATATGTACATGAGCATCATACTCGATTTCATTAGCGATCTTCTTTGCGCCTCTTGTAAGAAAGTATGCAACTATCATTTCTGAGTGATACGTTTGTGTTCTTGTGTGTAACTGTTGGTTTTTGTTGTCTACTCTAGCTCACCATCGACATGAGATTGTAGAAAGTTTATGCCAAATGATTTAGCCATGAACTCTAATATACCTATGTATCCCGCATTATAGCAACAATGAATACATACATATGGTTGCCAACTTTATTTGCCCTTTAATGTGACAAATGTCAACTAGTACAATATAAGAAGGGGCGTAGCTGTGTTAACAGGGGGGGCGCCCCATTGACGCATTAAGCATCTTCCGTTCATCATTTTGGACGCGTGAAGGGTCTAATTTTTGGTTGTTTGGTCGTTGCAACACCGAATGAAAATTTGGTTACTGTGTGTGCGCGCACAATGTATTGTGGGGTATGCTTGTGTGGTTGGTTCAGTGATCACTTACACGGATGTTTGGTGGTTGATTTGATAAATGCAGGGAAACTTAGACGTGACATTAATGTGACGGCGATGTAATCTAGCTATTACCTACACCCGGTCTGGTCCTAGAAGTTAAAGAGATAAAACTTGGACTCCAACATCTCATAAAACTCAACAGGATAAGTCTTCATAATAAAGAGCATGCACCTCCATGTAATCAACATAACTATGGCTACACGAAGTGGTTTGAAACTCACAGAGTGAGTTAGAAAGTCACGGGCGAGTTTTCACTCCACCCTCAAAAACTCACGCGTGATATATTAGGCGAATGGTGAGTCACTCACCATCGGTGAGTTTGAAAATTTATGGGCACCCTTATTTTTTCAGCCGTTTCAAGTTTATAAAAAAACAATGTACATTAACCCTTTTTAATATATGATACCCACTACTTCACCATTTTAAACACAACTTCCCCATTTTATATACATACTCTCTAAAATTTTACTTCTCATTTTTAGTTACAAAAAATTCTCAACAAAACATCCCCGAACCACCAAACGACAACAACGGAAAACCACTCGAAGCACTCCGCCGACACCCGATGACACGTTTATGCTCGGAAACCCATCACCGAACCAACAAATGAACTTATTACGCACCACATCTCACATATAGTTATAACCAACCTTACCAAAAAAACTAACCATCCCCGCACCGGAACCATACGCTTTAGCCATACTCACACAGAAATCGCGTTTCACAATTCTCGTCACAACCAAACGCAATGCCCATTTTAGCCACCCAACTTACATTCCAAAAGGGAATTTTGTCATCGCAAACCACATACCAAACAACCCATTGTCTCCCAATATCATGGCATTTCCAATACGACAGATGTGTACTCAGCCAGAAATTTTCGGACTCATTTCAACATACCTGTTCTTTTCAAGAAACGCTCGTGAGGACTCCCCGTTTAAAGTCGCGACCCCCACCACCAATTCCCCGAAGCCGAAGCCGACTAGAGGACGCCAAAAGAGGATGGTTCAAAACGAGGAAGCACCCCGTCAGATTGCATGGACAACTGAGGAAGAAATTGCGCTGTGTAAAGGTTGGGTTCACGTATCCGAAAGCAGCAAACTTGGTAACACGAGGAGGGATGTTGGATTTTGTACTGGGGTTTTGCAGTACATGGAAAGCCAAAAAAAAGTTGTACGTTGGTGAACGTGAAATGGAATACGCGCACCCAAATGTGGTCAGTTTGTGAAGTGAACGGTCACTTCATGCGAGGTGAAAGAAGAGGAGCCGGAGACGAAGATTACTTTAATATGACACTTCTTGGCTATGAAGCTGATACAAGAGTGTAGTTTAAACTTCGTCATTATTGGGAGGTTTTAAAAAGCAGTCCGAAATGGATGCAAAATGAAGTTCCTAATTTCTTAGCAAAGTCTGGGGAAGGTAGCAGCAAGAGATACGAGACATTTGGGTCTAGTTTGTTCAACCACAAATTTTTGGAAAGCCAGGTAATAATCTGAATTGTTGATGTTGGCGAACGCGAGGTGAAGAAAGAGTAGGGCATGAAATTCGATGACCAATTGGCAGGGACAAAGCGAAAGGCTATATGAAAAAGAAATGGCCGAGATCATCGGGATCGTCAAGTATGAATGACGATGCATTGGCTAGGTTGATGGTATCCGAGATGACAACGCACAACGAACGTTCCATATAAATGCAAAAAGAATAACGCAAAGCCTTTTTGGAGATCAAAATGAGGAAGGCAGAATGTCATGATCGAGAGTTGGCAATTCATGAATCAATACAACGTCAAGAAGACATGAGGTTTTATATGCAGTCATATGATCACTTGACTGGGGATGCGCTGACGGCAATGAAAGCACTAATGGCGGAGATCAAGGCGAAGTATAATTTGTTGTATTAGTTTACGTTTTTTATTTAGTAAATTTAAGTTTTTATCTATGTAACATTTTTAATTTCGTATGTTTAAGTTTTTAATTATCTATGTATTGTTTTTAATGTATTTAATAAAATTTATAATTTATTATGCTATGATTTTTATTATTTTGAACGTTTACATTGATATTACTATTTTTTTGCGATTATGAAAAAAATATTTATAAAAAAAAATAGGTAATGAACGAAGATTAGTAGTAGTGACCAACTACGGTTGAATTGTGAGTGTGAGATGATTTGAATGATAAGAGAGAGAAAAAATGATGTTGCGCTGAGGTGGATGGTGGAGTTTGATTTATTCACTCTATTTAGCCTAAGGATCCGTTTGGTTAAGTGGTTTTTGGACATGGGATTTTGACTTAAACACGCCAAAATAAGATGTTTGGTAAGAAATGTGGTTTCAAAGGTTAGGAAAGAATGCTAAAAACTTGGCAATGAACAAATCCAACGTAAAAATGTGTTGGGTTTATAAAAATTTTGCTGCCAACTATTGTCCTTTTATCTTCAATTGTGATACCTTTTTTCATTTCGAACATATTTATTTTAATTTATGGATTTATTTTAATTAATAAATTAAATTATTTTTATTTTAGAATTTTTTAAAAGTAATAGTATAATACTATTTATATATTTTCTCTTTTCGACTTTTTTTTTAAATTTACATCACATCCAAATCAAAATCTAAATCCTAATCCAAATTCATATCTATATCTAAATCCCTTGACAAACCAAACAAACACCACTTTTAATTGGAAACAAAGTTACACGAGAGAAATAAGAGAGGGCTGTTTCGGGACTACGGGCAGATAAATCTCCCATGGCCAAGATGTGTTTCCACGATTGGATTTTATCGTCGGTATTGAAGTTTATTGGAAAAAGATGTGGAGGAGGCTGTATACTATTTTTTCCAGTATGGGACGTTCTCTAAAGGTGGTAACTCTTTTTTTATTGCTTTAATTCCGAAAATGCATGACGCTAAAATGGTGAAAGATTTTAGACCTATTACTTTAATCAGGAGTTTATACAAGATTATTGCTAAGTCTTGGAAAATTGTCTTGTGGTTGTTTTGGGGGATATTGTAAATGAAGTTCAATCGGCTTTTGTTACAAACAGGCAAATCCTCGATGGCCCATTCATTTTAAGTGAGTTATTTCCATTGGTGAAAAAAGAGAAGAAACAGACACCCCCCCACTATGATTTTTAAAGTTGACTTTCGAGAAGGTTACGATTAAGGTTCGTTGGGATTACTATGTATGACGACTTGAATTTATTAGATTTGGTGATATGCTGTGTGGTTGATTCAAAGCTGTCTAAGATTATCTAGAGGCTCCGGTTATTGAGAATGGAAAGTCTAACTCGTGAATTTCAGTTCGTAGAGTCCTCAACAGGGCGTACATCTTTCTCCTTTTCAACTTGTTTATATGATTATGGAAAGCCTTCATATTTCGATTCAAAAGTGGTGGATGCAGGCATGTTAAGAGGTAACTCAATGGGGTTTGTACTCTTCCATCATGTCGTATCTCTTTTATGCAGAAGATGCTTTTTTCATGGGTCCATTGGAGTGACTCAAATATCGATAATATAGTTCAGTGTTTAGTAATGATTTTATCGTGCTTCGAGTCTACGTATTAACATGAATAAAAGCAAATTAATGGGATTTGGTGCTAATGTTATTGTGGATTAGGCATCGGCAAAGATTGATGCTGTGCGACCGCTAGAAGCTCCTTATCTTATTTAGGTCGAAGGAGGTGGCCTTATTCTCCATTCAATCTTGGAATGAGATTGTAAATATCTTGTTGCCTCGATTATCTAATTGGAATAAAAAAAAAAAAAAAAAAAAAAAAAAAAAAAAAAAAAAAAAAAAGATAAAAAAAAATAAAAAAAAAAGTAAAAAAAAAAGATAGAAACTATATCTATAGGTGACAGATTAACGCTTCTAAAGTCGGTCTTAGGTTCGATGCCCATTTATCATATGTCGTTGTTCAAAGTTCCCATGAAGGTTCTTCAGAGAATGGAATCTATTCGTTGTCATTTTTTCAATGGTGTTGATCATAATGGTAAGAAGCCGATATGGGTAAAATGGTGTAAAGTGTTGGCTTCTAAAGAGAAATGAGGTTTAGGCGTGTCGAGTTTTTATGCGTTGAATAGAGCCCTTTTGTTCAAGTGGGTGTGGCGCTTCCGCACTCAAAGATCGTCGCTATGGGCGATGGTTATAAAAGGGATTCATGGTTAAGATGGTAAACTTGGTAAGAATGTAAATCATATCCATCCGTCTATATGGTTGGATATTGTTCGCGAGATGGAGCAGCTCAAGAATCAAGGTACGGATTTGATTGGTTTTATTCACAAAAAGATGGGTAATGAGGCTGATACCTCCTTTGGGAGGACGTGTGGAGGGGGATGGTGTGCTTTAAAATCCCTTTTATCCCAAATTTATGCATTGAGACATGCAGAGAATGTTTACTGATCCGCAGTTAAAATTCTCATAAAAATGTGGGATTTCCTTCGTCGAATTCTCAGGGGAGGTATTGAACAGTTCAGTTCCTAGAGTTTCTTGGCGTCCCCCCTATTTAGAATGTTTGCTCTACGTTTGACATGAGGGATAAGTAGGTTTTTGGTCTTTAGAGGGATCAGGAGAGTTCTCCATTGCTTCTGTTCGAAGGCTAATCGATGAGCGTTGGTTGTCGGATGTTTTGACCAAAACTCGTTGGATTAATGTTGTTCCTATTAAAGTAAATGTTCATGCCTGGAAAGTAAGGTTAGATTGTTTACCTACTATGTTGAATATTTCTAGACGAGGCATGAATATAGATTCTATTTTATGTCCTATATGTGATAAAGAGATGAAATCGACTAGTCATATTTTTTCGCTTGCCATATAGCTAGAGAGGTGTTTCATAAGATCACTAGCTGGTGGGATGTCAATTTTATGGAGGTTAAATTCGAAGAGAAAAGTGGATAGAGTGGCTTTCCGAATCTTCGCTTCACACTATGTATAAAAAGTTGCTCGAAGGATTTTGCTATATAATGTTTGGATTTAATATGAAATTTTTATTTTGCAAACAAGAGTATTTTTGGTTCGAATCTTCCTACGAAGGCGTCTCTTTTTGAGGATATTGTGTCCTTTTTTTTATTGGTGTAGATATCCAACCTTAGCTAAAATAGCAGGTAAGAGGTTCTGCAATTATTAGGCAATGATCATCAAGAAGTCGGGATCTCCTTCTACACCCCCATTGACTCCCTCTACATTCCCATTGACACCTTCTATGCCCCCATTAGCTCCCAAACCCTGGTCATTTCCTTGACCATTCAATTTGTCAACACGCTCATCATTACCTCCCCTGAGTCATCTACCCCTTCTACATCTACCAACCCGTTCACCTGTTCCCCCTCCTCGTGATTCGAGAACAGGTCGTCCAACACTTTGGGTCCTCATCCTTGGTGGCATTATCTACATAAGGGAGAACATGGGCAACATTAGGTAGGTGGAAGACTAACATATATATAGAATATCTTACTATATATATAACTATACACATAATACCACCTTACGGTGTCAACATCGATTTGTGTGAACAACATTACTAAATACGAGTGAGTTACGATACACTTTTAACTATGTTGGCCACCGTACTTATATTCGCATCCTTTCTACGTCGTACTCAATATTGAGCTCACACATTTCAATGACTGACATAACTAAAGCACTAAACCGCAAACACGCGAAAGCAAGCAAAGCGGAACACCGCATACATAGATCATATACGCAACTAAATGACGGATCTTAGGTTATAGTCTAGATCAACCCACCTAATTCTCTATAACCTTGGCTCTGATTACCAATCTGTCACCCCTCAAAAATGACAGAAACTTGGAAATGCAACATAATGATCAATCATAACACAAGATACAATATAGAGAAAACTACAATGCATAAACTTTAAGTGTTACGAAGACCATCCACCTCGAACAAACTCGAGTGATGTCCTAAATCATAACCAAATCCAAAATCTCTTACAAATTTCACATGCCCACTCTGGGGTCCAAATCCAAACTTAAACCAAAACTTCCAAATACAAATAGCCAAACAAATAAACAAGCAAGGCTTTACATGAAAAATCTAAACGGGATACTCCTAAGCTTGCTATCACATATCACCAACTATTCATCTTTCATTTCACCTAAAAATGATACTCGAAAACGTCAACAAAAATGTTGGTGAGCTCGTAGGTTTGACCTTAAACCCAAAAGCTATGCCAATATTTCAAAACAGTAGACAATAGTGCAATATGACAGTGAATATATATGCAAACAACCCTTGACATAGCATCCCCGCTAGTCATGTAACACAACCTAGCAATCCCGCTAGTCAATCACCATATGTCACTTACGTACCTAAAGGGCCTACCAGCTGGAGCACTAAATTAGGGCAAGACCTCACACATACAAGGGTAGGCGTACCAATCCGCTCTAATAACTACACAAATACTTGGTAGGCGTACCCATTCGATCCAAACAATCATACAAATACCAAGATAGGCGTACCCCTCTGATCCAAACAATCATGCAACACATAATATTCACATAGCAGTCATAAGTACATATCTTGTCCCCAAAACAAAACTACATTTTGCACAGTTCAATTCAAAATAGTTCAAAACACATTTGAGTATCATTTTCCCCCAACGAAAAAA
>BQNB010079693.1:0-12770 GCA_026074375.1 Tanacetum coccineum | reverse complement strand
TTGTACTACTGTTTGCGGACACAAAGGTTACGTTTTGTGTGTTTGTGCTTGAGCTTGATGTTTCTTTGACCTCTGGTTCATAGATCTTCAGGTGGTTGTAAAGATCATCCAAGCTTAACGTGTCTATCTCAGGTTTGTTCCTCCACAAAATGGTATGTGTGTTCCATTTTGGTGACAGACTTCTTAAGAACTTCTGATTCATATCTTCTTGTGAGATACTTTCACCATGAATCTCCAACTGACTGATAAGTTTTTGAAGCCTATCAAAGGTTTGATCTAATACCTCTGAGCTAGATGCAGTAAAATTTTCATACTGCTACTTTAGAATATTCCTCTGAGTCTTTTTAGTAACAGCATTCCCTCCAAACCTCTTCTCAATAGCTTGCAGCAATGACTTGGCATCTTTGATGGAGTTAAACTTCAATTGATGTTCATTAGGGATGCCCATCAATAAAGTGCTTCTTACCTTCAGCTCTAACCTCCTTTGTGCCTTTTCTTCAGTAGTTGAAGGAGCAATTATAGTCTCAACACCTTCAACAAGTTTTGTTATTGGAGGTGCATTACCATTCTCTATGACTTTCCATAGAGAATAATCAACCATCTGGATGTATTATTCCATCCTCATCCTCCAAAGCTCATACTCACCTGGTTTGAGCATAGATACTTTTGATGCAGCCACCATATGTACTGAGTCTTGATCCATGTCTTCTTAGTAAAGTTTCTTAAAGCAACAAGCTCTGATACCACTTGTTGATCCCACTTGAATGGATCTTGAATTCTTTAGCTTGTGTAAGGTTTAGTTATGCAAGATAAATCATACACAACTTATGATAGAAACTTTGTTTGATAATACTAAAGATTATGAGAAATCTAATCTTTAATATAAGAAGAATTCTTCAATGAAACAGTAATTCTAATTAACACACAGATTAATAAACAAAAGCTTCAATATATTAATACGAATACTCTAACTATTATTAGGGTTACAAAACCTTGAAGCTATGACAATTCTATGAATGACTCGTTTTTTATACTTAGAACTATATGCCCTATGACCTCATTTTATACACTAAGGAGTCCTAATGGGATTACAATATTTTCCTAAGTTATCATGATCTTTTAAACAAATAACTTATACGTATCTTTTACAAAAATATCTCATACATATCACATAAGCAATCTTTATCTTTTCTTTGAGCGGTCTTTATCCATTCAGCAGTTGTAATCTTTCAGCAGTTGTAACTTTTTACTAGCAGCATTAACTCTGAACATTAGCAGTAGTAACTTATACACCAGTAGCATTAACTGTGTACAAGCAGTAGTAACTAAGTTACACTAGCAGCACTAACTACTTAGCATATTTTTCATTAAGATTACCAACAACACTAATTTATGCTTAGCAGCAGTAACACAAACCTTTGCAGCAGTAACTCTAAGATCATTAAGAAGTCTTTTAATCACAACAAAATTCCAATCCTAAGGGTGTGTATAGTTATTATAACCCATGTATAGATGACCCTAAGAGACATTATGGATTTAAACCAGGTTTATTAGGAAAAAGTGTATCCCTAGGTGTTGATATTTCAAATTAGGAGATGTTTGATGATGATTGGGGATTAGAATCTAAGGAAGTTTCTCCTTTAGGAGAAGAACTTAGTTTATTTGATAGGCCAAATGAAGTAGAGAGAGGTAGAATTCTAGAAGTACACCGTTTAGCGTTTATTCTTCAACAACAAATTTCTTAACGTATGACTCCTTCTCATCACGATGGTATGTACCGTTACTATCACCCGTACTTGAACTCAAGTGTAGGGGAACCCTCCCCTTTATCTGTTAAATAAGGGTAGAGTCGGGCTCGTGACTCTAACAAAAACAAGCGCTTTTTAGGAGGCAACCCAATGTTTATTTTTATCACAAATTAGGAGTGTCATGTGTGTTTTAATTCTTTATAGTTTATTTTATTATGTTTGAACTATCTTGTAATCAGGCTTTGTTTGTCTTTAACCTCATCTTAATTTCAATCAAAGGTATTTTGCAAATAATAAGTGTAGGGGAATTTATCCGGTTTTTGAACCAAGTTCAAACATGTTAAATAAATTGTTTAAATTAATTCGCGTCAGTTTCGAGTCATATGATTGAATTGTTAAATCTCAGGTTTTATGCAGCTCTTTGTACAGTGATTAACTTATGGAATCAAGTGCAGAAAATTTTTCATCAAAAACAAAATTTTCGTTTTCACAGAACATGGAGACGACCTTACGATTTACACGCGACGCCGTCACCATGACACATGTGACGGGGTCACGTAAACCCTGACGGCGTCAAACGCCCAGGTCCAGAAAACTCAAAGTTTTTAATTATTTTTGAAAATATAACTTGCATAACATTTAAAATATGTATTCTTCTGTTATAAACCTGCAAAAACTTAATGAGTTTAACAATTCTCTCATCCTATATTTATTGCTTTATCGAGTCGAACCCTAAATTCATATTGTATATTTGTTTATCGCATATTTTATGCTTGGTGTAGTTGTCTTTGTCTTTGATTACAGGTTATATTTGATGAGAAGAAACTTAGAAGTTCTTAGGAAGTTTCATTGGATGATTCTTGGAGGACGATTTAACCAGTTATCGCATGTTTCTTCTCCATTATTGAGCAAACAAGGGTAGTACTAGTTTCTTTTCCTTGTTTTCTTTTCCCTTTATTCGTTTTTACGGGTACTTCTATAGAACATTAGGGACAATGTTCAACTTAAGTGTAGGGAAAAAGCCTTAGAAACTATTATTTCAATTTTGCCATTTGCCCTTGTCCTTAAAATGATGGGTAATATATCGAAACATAGCATAAAAAGGTGATTTTTACCCAAATTTAAAACTTTTTATGACACATATCGACGAAAACCGAGTATTAATAGCGTCTCATGGATAGGAATCTATATGACTAGCATAAAGCCTTAGAAACTATTCTATCATTTGCCATTTGCTTTGTCCTTAAAATGATGGGTAATATATCGAAACATAGCATAAAAGGTGATTTTTACCCAAATTTAATTTTTTTTATGACACATACCGACGAAAACAAAGTATTAATAGCGTCTCATGGATAGGAATTTATATGACTAGCACAAAAACCCTCATTAGTATCGGTTACTTTAGGATTATGAGAGTGTACCGGTAGCATACTAAATTCTAGAACTTGTTATTGCGATACATCATGAGACCGCATAGTAAGTATTAGGATTTGCTTGATAAGAGGCATTAGGATTAACCCATGTTTTAAACCTGTAATTGTTATTATGGTCACCTCGATCATATAGCTATCCCACACCCTTGCCATGCACTCATCTTTAGTGCATGATACCCCTAGTACAACCCTATGAGCCTATCCTTTTTCACGGTTCTCATAATTTTCTGATGGATTCCAGATTATTAATGAAGAGCATTGTCACCCTTAAATCAATCGTTACACCCAAAAAGTCTTAGCCTACCTTATATGTACTCATTTTTAGTACATTATTATGTTTAACCCAAGTTATTTATTTGAGTACACGGTTGCTAAGTCCTTATCCTTATAAATATAGTTTTGGGACAATTAAGATTCATGGTAGTATTTATTTCGCGGAAGAATAGGGAAGAAAAGTTAAGTCCATACCCCCATATGTTTGTCAAATGATCTCTATGTTATTTTGATCCACCTCAAATCGGGTCATTAGATAGATTGTAAATATCGAGCTTGTAAAAGCTCAAGTGTAGGGGTACGTGTTATAAACCCCATGTGATGTATTATGTTATTAAAAAAAATGAGAAAAGAAAAAGAAAGAGATTGATGTAGAGTTGTGTAGAGTTTGTAGATCTTCGTCCGAGTCTTGGCTTAGCAACCAAACCAAAGTGTATTCGTGTAAATAATTAGCTAACCCTTCCACTCCAAATTCACCCAAAGCCACCCAAATGTATCCTATTTGTTTTCGTTTCCATTATATGTTATCTTACACCTACACCCCACAATCCTTTAAAAGACCTCTTAGATAGTAATGAATAATGCTTGCACCTAGCGGTGGATGTTTGATCCTTTACCAAGCCTATGATAATTTATATGCTATGACATGTAATGAGTGTTGATTTTCTGTTTCCCTCTTTATGTTATAATTTATTATACACCCGAGTGAAAGAGAGAATCCCAAACACTTATGTGAGGTGCTAGTATATATTTTCCGTGCTTTTAATTACGAGGCCTAGAAGGTTGTGTTCTAAAATACTTTTAATGAGTAGGTAAAATGACCCCTCATATTGTTATTGTCTAGGTAGAAAAGCCCATTTGCTTGAGGACAAGCAAATACCAACCAACCTCTCAATTATATGATTTACTTGCTTTCCACAAAACATAAAAACACAAAAATAATCTTCCTTCAACCCTTAGAATTCTGTTAGACCGTGATCAAGCCTTCCCAACCTATTCCTCGAGTGAACGATAACAACCCCCCGAGTCTTGCCTATACTACTACTACAACGATTAGGTTCTCTACCTAGGGAGTTGTAAAACTTCGTATAGAAGTCTAACGACGACTGCATCAAAGTACTAAACAAAAAACTTTTCACATTATGTGTCGCTTGATAGGAAATTTGATACATGGACCGTGCTCTATTTTAAAAACCATTTGTTTTGAAAACTAGAGCGACGTGGCTCTGATACCAATTGTGGAATAGCAGAGGGGGGTGAATACGTTTCCTTTATAAACTTAAAACTTTTGTATCAAACAACCAATCAAGTTTATACTACAATGACTATACTAAAGAATATCAAACAAGGCATATCACCACAACATAATATATAACACAAACATAGATGCAATGCAAATATAAATATAAAGTGATAAAGGTAAATATAAATGTAAAACAATAAGTAAAAGAAAGCGCAAACCAGACACGATGATTTATAGTGGTTCGGCTATGAAGCTCCGCTTTGCCCTACTCCACTCCTTGAGTACCCAACTCGAGAGTTACTTCACTAAATCAACAAGCTCTTTTTATGCAGAGAAAACCATGCAACGTCGTTTACACTTTATCTGGTACTAAGTTAAATACCGAGTCCTACTTCGAGGTAGAACCAACCTAACGTCGCTTACACTTTATCCGGTACTAAGCTAAATACCGAGTCATTCTTCGGGTACAACCAAACCCGTTATGTTTTATGGCCCAACATAACAAACCTTGTGTTTTATGGCCTAACACCACAAACCACCTAACCATCTGTTTGTTGTATAATTGATTGATACAAAAAATGTGTATAGTGATGATACAGAGACATAATTGTTAATTGGATGTAAAAGCATAATCTAAAACTTCAAGATCACTAAGCATGATGTTGTTGATGAATATGACAAGTCTCTTGGCTTGTTGTGATAGATCTTCATATATGTAGGTGTGTGGTAGATGATGATGGCAAGATCTCTAAGCTTGCTTGAATGGAGGATCATGTAGAATCATGCTTGCAACAAATGAAAGTTAGAAGCATTATGATCAAGGGTTATTGGGGTTTTGATGATATGATTAATTGTGTTTTTACATTGTAAAAACTTGATTATAATGATCCTAAATGTGTGTAATAATGTGGAAGAAAGGTTGTGAAAAGCTAGCTTCAAAAGATAAGCAAAAGGGTGGTATTTATAGAAAACCCAAAACTTGGCCGTCAAGGTGCTACGGATCCAGGGATGGTGAATCCGTCTGCCTATAGGTGGATTCGTAAATCCCATGGGCCAATTTCAAAATTGTTAAAAATCTTTTTAAATCTTTTGCTTAGATCCTTAATGTACTTACAAAATCTGGTTAGATATTGTTCTAGAAGGAAAATCAAGCTTAACATTAAAATGGTAAGATTTGCTAGATATGAAAATATCTTGTAAGATTTGTTTCCAAAAATGGTTAAACAAGAATAATTAGTTCTTTATTCCCTAATTATTTTGTCCTATTATCTAATATGACTAGACATGTTTCGATCTTCCAAGATTGTTTCCTAATATGAAAGAACTTGTCTAGTTATATGTAGGTGTGTGGTGGATGATGATGGCAAGATCTCTAATCTTGCTTAAATGGAGGATCATGTAGAATCATGCTTGCAATAAATGAAAGTTAGAAGTATTATGATCAAGAGTTATTGGGGTTTTGATGATATGATTAATTGTGTTTTTACATTGTAAAAACTTGATTATAATGATCCTAAATGTGTGTAATAATATGGAAGAAAGGTTGTGAAAATCTAGCTTTAAAAGATAAGCAAAAGGGTGGTATTTATAGAAAACCCAAAACTTGGCCATCAAGGTACTACGGATTCAGAGATGGTGGATCTGTCTACCTATAGGTGGATCCGTGGATCCCACAGTCTAATTTAAAAATTGTTAAAAATCTTTTTAAATATTTTTAAATCTCTTGCTTAGATCCTTAATGTACTTACAAAATGTGGTTAGATATTGTTCTAGAAGGAAAATCAAGCTTAACATTAAAATGGTAAGATTTGCTAGATATGAAATATCTTGTAAGATTTGTTTCCAAAAATGGTTAAACAAGAATAATTAGTTCTTTATTCCTTAATTATTTTGTCCTATTATCTAATATGGCTAGACATGTTTCGATCTTCCAAGATTGTTTCTTAATAATAAAGATCTTGTCTAGTTAAGTTAGTGATTAATTTTGTCCTATTGTCTAATATGATTAATCACATAGTTTTTTAAATGGGTTGATCATAATGCAACTTAACAAACATATTCATACCTTTTGTTGAAGCATGAGTAGACTCGAGACGTCGAGAGGTGTTGATGAATGTATGCTTTGATGAGTTGTGATCACGCGTAAGTTGAACATTTTATGTTATGTATTACAAGCTACTTGTTTGTCATTATTAAAACAAAAGGACTAGTTTAGTTTAAATATCATAATATTTGCATTAACACTTAGGTTCATAGCTTGCATGATCTTGCCTAGCACATGAAGTCTCATGTTAGAGACACCATTACGGCTGCGTCACATTGGAGATTTCTTGCATAAACTTTTATCGTTTGATTGTATCAAAACTTATCGTGTATTTTGATGTGAAACTTTGAGACTTGTCTTGTTGGAAAACTTTATTTATCTAAACGAATCAAACGAGGTATTTTTAAACGATTAATGTAGAGGCCGTTCTTTATATCTTCTGTCCCGTGTGCTATGAAGTCATACTACGATTACCTTTTCACTGTGATATTTTGAGGGTGTGACAGATTGGTATCTAGAGCCATTGTTATCGAGAAATAGGTCACATTATTAGGCCTAGACTATAATCATTGCATCATAAACATTTCGCGCTCATAATTACTATACGTTTACACTTGCCTTATATAATTTTTGTTTTATATAAATATTGAACTTGTCATAGAGAGATGTCTATCCCCTACATCGTCATTTCATTTGACTCCGAGGATGAGGGCACTGACTCGTCTGCCACTATACTTGTACCCCCTTCACCTGATTACGAAAGATCATCATCTTCCTGCTTATCAATTAAAGACACTTCATGGATTTTATTAGTTTTATTAGAGGATGCTTTGTTAATTGGTGCATCATCGTAAACTGCCTTGCTTGTCCAACTAATGAAGTAGGAACTTTAGTAGCAGCTTTAACTTGAACTTCTTTTGTTAGCTGCTCCATTTAAGTTTCTAGGTTTTTAAGGGAAGTCCCCTGGTTTCGAGTGTTATTTTTGTGCTCTCTTGGATCTTTTTTATCCATTCTTCCATTTTGGAACTTCTTCGTGCTGATTCTTCCAAGTGCTTGTTCAAGAGTTCTTCCAAGCTCGGCCTTTTTTCTCTAAAAGGTGGGCGTTTGTCGACTAGTGTGTAGTATCCAGGTGGTCCTACACGATACTTCATTTCATTAAAAGGTGAAGAGCGTCCTTCTCCATATTTTACTTCTTCAACACCTTTAGCATCTTCGTTAAGTGGGCATTCCTTGTCGAGTGAGGTCCATCGTAAAGCTGGCACCCGACTTGAATAGCATGAACATTTTCCTTTAATTTTTTTATATCTTGACCAAGGTTATCAAGTTTACTATTAATAGCAGCCATTCCTTCAGAATTATTGCTGCTACATACGCTTTGGCTAGGTGAACCATCGTGTTATTTTTGAGAGTGGTCAGTCATAGTCTGGATTGCTGTTAAACCTTCAGCAGGTGTCATGCCAGAAATTGGCCCATGCGAGTCTAGTAATTGACGGTTCATAGTGCACAAACCATTGTAGAAGATATTTACCTTCTGATGACTATTTATGTCGTGAGTTGGGCACTTATATAGCAAGTCATTGTACCTTTCCCAAGCTTGGTACTATTAAGCAATAGATCTTGATTGATGACTAGTGTGTAAAGATCAAGGTGTAATAGTATGTGTGTTTCTAGAGAGAGAAATTACCTAACTTGCCTTTTGATTAATTGATATTGATACAACTGACTTGGTGTGAAGGATTACATCATTTTGGTGGCATTTATGCCTTATTTATACTTAGAGATGTGCTAAGTATAAATAAATTAAAATAGGAGTCCCTATATTATTCCTTCTAAGCACATTGATCCTAATCTTTATCAATCCTATTATTACATCAAAAATGTGGAATTTATCTTTAATTTCAACAATCTCCCCCTATGTAATGATAGGATAGATTTGGATCTATTTCTTGTGTAGCTCGAAAATGCTGAGAACTCTTTATAAAAGCTGAGAACGACCTTGTAGCATATCTCCCCATATAAAATTTTCTCCCCCTGTATAATAAGAAAGATTTCTTTATCTATGAAGGTATCAACTCTACTTTCGAATTCAAAATCAGCATTCTCAAAAGCTAACTTGATCTTCTTTTTCAACTTGATTCTTTAAAAGCTTGTATGAAATCTTTATCTCTGAACTTGATCTTGAATGTAGATTTCAATCACATAATGTTGCTGACGAAATACCTTGAATGATGATATTGATTTTGAGAATTGCTTTGTAGAAGACTTAAACACTTGTCTTTATCCTTGAATCTTTCATAATCTTTGAGCTCCCCCTCAATCACATATCCATCTCTTTGAACGTTGAAGTAGTGATCTTGATTGTGAAGACTTTTTCTTGAATGACTTGTTGTTGAAGATGATGATGATATTGTTGAAGTAATTTCATGTAAAGTTGAACCGACTATCTTGATTGATCTTTAAGCTTGAGTACACTACAACTTATTCTAAACATTTGATGATGTAACCTCGAAACATATCAATAAGAAAAGAAAATAACAAAATATCTCTCATTCTATTTTTGCTTTCTCTCTTTTCATTCAATCCTCACCAACAATATATACATTTCTCATCCATAAACATCAATTCGTTTGCCCTTATCTTATTGTCCCATATATTCTGCATATAATCTTCCACCCTTTTTCATATACGTTGAATTGACCCTTACATTTCTCCCTAAATATACATATATTCCTCCTACCTCCATATTTTGACAATACTAAGCTTATATTTCCTCTCATGAGATTATGATCTATCGTGAGCATCATGAATCATATAAGCTATCCAAAATAAGCTTTGAGTGTAAGAATGAATCCTTTGAATCCATGAAATTGAAATCAAAATCATTTATTTCCTCTCTAAGAATCAAACATTCTCTCCTTTATAAATAAACATACTCCCCTAAAATAACCATAAGCTTCCTCAAATCAACAAACTTGATTGCTATCATTCTAGTGAAGGTTTAAAGGTAACTTTTGATGTTATAATAATCATTGCAGTAGTCATGCTTGCGAAAGGTAGAAATGTTGTTCTTGTATATTATAGAAGATAAGTGTATAATTATCAGAGTAAGAACCATCTTCCACAGTAACCATGAAGTTCATACATTACAAGATCATGCTTTGAAAATTTCCGATGAAATATTTGAAAAATATGATCAAATCAATATCTCGATGATAAGGATGCAGAAATATGATCATAAAATCTAAATAAGCATTGATCTCGTGAACTTAGTGTTGTGTTACTGATGAGGTGTCATTTTATACACTTTTTCAAGGTCGTTTAACCCCCTAAATCGTGCATTTATGCCCAAAATAGGTACTTAATCGTTCCTTTTCTAGTATATCTCATTTGGAAGGCATTTGGAAGAATTACACGTGACTTGGGCTCATTTGGAGAAGAAACGGACAAGACTACGGATCGACACCAATATTGATCAAGAATTTCTCTACAGTGACTAGAGACGGGGTCACAAATAAAACACGACGCCATCACCACGAAGACCAAGACGGCGTCACATGATTCTACAACAATGTCAAAGCATACGACCCAACCCATTATCTAGAATATTATCTTTCATGACGGCGTCACGATTAAAATGCGACGCTGTCACAACATTTTTCCTATATATACAAACCCGAATTTAGGGTTTTGACTGTGTAACTTTAGAATAAAAAGAGGGTACGAACCCTAGTTTGTTTAGCAACTGTAGGAGACGATTTTTGGGCCTAAAAACCCTATTGTACCTCTTCTAATTCATGTTTTAATCAAGTAAGGTTTACTTAATCATTCAATATGTCTATGTGTTGTTTGATTTATTATTCTTGCTTTATCTTTAACATGCTTGGCTAAATCTCATATTGTGTTTATTTATGATTGTATGAAACCTAGAATGTAGATCTTAGTGGTGTTGCTTCTTGTGATGGATGTGCATTTTCATTCAAAGCTTTATCTCATAAGTCCTTTTTGGCATTTGAAAAATGTTGATTTGATACTCAAACTCTCACCTAGACCTATTCTTCCTATTAGAAGGAAGAACTTCTAGGGGTAGATCAATTCCGGTTCTGGAAGATCATAGGAGTATTTAAGAGTAACTAAATCACACCGTGCAACTCAATTAACACACGCCAAGATAATTCCTTTAGAAAGAATGTTTTGTGATAACCATGATGAAAATCTAAAATCGTATCATAAGATTTTGATAAGATCAAGAGAATGTAGAACAAGCACCCTAGTTTGTTTTCGTATGCGGTGGCATTTCTTTTCTTTCATACTTTTCTCTTTTCTTACTTTCATGTGTTGTTCTTGCTTTTGAAACACACGACATACACTTTCATTTTTTCAAGTATACGATTTCTCATTTCTCTCTTTCTATTTTTCTCTCACAAATCTCTCTTTCTATTTTTTATCATTCTCACTAACATCATATGAAGAAGAAATTTTTTTGCTCTTTGAAAGTTTTCAATCATTTAATGACCCCTCACCCTTTAAATATGCCGAGGAAACATTTTTTAAACATAAAGCTAAAAACACAAAAATACGAATATGTTAAGATGAAATGTACACAATTTACCATTTTCTTAACTTTTTGATTTTTTTTTCTACAAAACATACGAACACTCCCCCTCGAAAAATACCGTATTTTCGATAAAACCTTTATGAGAGAGTTCCACTTTGCACTTCTGAGTCGTTATTTCTTTAGACACTTTTCAAACAAAAATTACATCGAATTAAAGACCTTTTAAAATTGCTTTTATCTTTTAAAGTACCACATTTTAAAATCCGATTCGATTGTAACTCATCAACTTGAGATCATTGACTTTTTAAACAACTTAATTTTATCTTTTAAGTATCACATAAAGATGTTGAAAAATATTTGTATCAATGACTCAAGTCAAACAAGACTTCTCTTCTTTTTCAAAGATAGATGCACTGAAGCGTACACCTTCTTTTCTTTAAAGCACGGGTTATGTACTGAAATGTACACAAGCCATCAGTGTAAGCTCGGGTTTCATACTGAGTTATACGAAAGCCGTCAAATTAAGCACGGGTTTCATACTGAAAATATATGAAAGCCATTAAAAACCAAAAAACTTTTTCGTGTTTTCTATAGAATTTGGTATAAAAGAAAATCTTTGTCTTTTCTGAAATTTTATATAAAAGAAAATCTTTTTGTGTTTTCTAAATTTTATATAAAAGAAAATCTTTTTTTGTCTTTTTGAAATTTTATATAAAAGAAAATCTTTTTGTCTTTTTGAAATTTTATATAAAAGAAAATCTTTTTGTCTTTTTGAAATTTTATATAAAAGTAAATATTTTTGTATTTTTCTAAAATTTTTGTAAAAGAATCTTTTTGTATTTTTAATTTTTTTTATATAAAAGAAAAATCTTTTTAAATTTTCTATCAAATTAAACAACAACTTTTGGTACCCACTTAAGCACGTTGCTAACGGGTTTACCATATTTGGAGAACCAAATGTATGTTGCGTCGATTTGATGCATAGAGGTTGAATTCCAAGGGGAATTGAAACACGGTGTTTCATTTGGAAATAGCTTTCTTGGAACCAACAAAGACTTAAAACTCTTCTCATTTGTCTATTTTGACTTATAAAACCTTGATGTTTCATTATGAGTTTTAAAACTTCTCGAAGATGTCAACACCGTTTTGAAACCCAGTGCTTCATTCGATGTTTTAACCCTTGAGGAAGACGAAGATTTTCATTTATTATTGAAACCCTGGTATGTGTTTAATTACACATACCTTTTACCTTTAAAAACGAGCTAAAATAACCAAAAAACGGACTTAAAATGCCAAATACATGCTTGTTTTGCTAATTGTGTTGTGCAGGAACGGATAACTAAGAAAAGGACGAAAAACAAAGCCAAAACGACAAAACCGGACTCAGAATGGAAAAGCAGGAAAAAGACAAAGTCCAGTCAAACAAAAAGCCTAAAAAAGTCAACAAAAGTCAACCCAAGTCAACCCCGAA
>BQNB010079692.1:0-24591 GCA_026074375.1 Tanacetum coccineum | reverse complement strand
GATTTTCTAGTTCCACAATGTGCAATTTTATTCCTTTGACTTTTTAACTTTTACGGTTTCTGTCAGGTCAGTTACCGTGTTGACGGTAGTCAATCTACATTTTCATTGGTCAATAAATCTTTATTTCATACATTAAACCTTTTTAGAGGTTTACAATCTTAATTGATTCATTTCCGGAAAGTTTGTCCCGCAAACGGCTTAGAATGTCAAACAACAAGTTCCGGCACGTCCAGAATTTTTAATAGAAAGTCTAAGACAATCTAACTATAAAACATGTCATGTGAATAGTCTAAATTCATGTAAAAGTGATTATAAACACAATAAAAATACTAAGAGACTTCGGGTCACATTTTAAAATCACGAATAGTGAGTATTAAGGCAACTCGACACAAAACGAAGCAACCCGAGACCCTTTTGGATCCCCTTGACCGATCGAACCAAATAGGAGACAAGGAGGCAAGATTTTAGGGCCTTGGTCTCCTAAGGACATGTATACCAAGATATTTTGCACACATTTCTTCATTTCAAACACACACACACACACACAAAATTCTTTCTCTTTTCTCCTCCTTGTGGCGTCCGAAAATAAACCCACACACACAATCCATAGATTTTCGAACTTTGATCAAAAACATGAAGATCTAAGCATACCGGGTTGATTTCGTTAGACGTTGGTTAATAAAAACAACATTTGGGTTGTTTGGTTTCGTGTCGATCTCGTCTTCAAAACCCTCTTTTGTAAGTTTTCAAATTTCAATTTAACTTGTACTTTTGTATATAAAATGATGCATAGATGTTAGTTGTGCGGTGCGTTTTCTAAAAATCAAACACGAAAAAGGTACGAAACCCCTTATAGGGTGCGTTTTGGTTCGAACTCAAGGGAAAAAGGAAGACGAGGGTTGGTCATTTTGATAAAGTGGTTGCGTTGGTGAGATAACATTATTTACTTATTTTAGAATATAGCTTATTTGGCTTATTTATAAGCTCTAGTGAGCTTATTTGGGCTTATTTATGGTTCAAAAACCACAAGAGACAAAAAAAGCGAGTGCTTTTGGTTATTTACCTCTTATGTCATATTTTCGTAAGCTTATTTTGATAGCTTTTTGGGATAACCAAATATATTACGTAGCTTATTAGCTTATTATCAAGTTAAACATACTAGATACGAGCTTATGAGGCTCACGGCCCAATAAGGCCCAATAAGCCGTAGCTTATTGTGGACTTATTATGGTCCGGCTTATTCTGATAACGATTGTTTGGACTTATATTTTCTAATGGGCATTAGTATTGGGCCTAATTCATATTTTATATTTACTCATAATCTATTGGATTTCCTATTGGGCCTTAAGGCCCAATAAGTGGAAAATTATCGTTTTAAGTTCTTAGAACGTATTTTGAAAACGATTTATACTCGTCATCGACAAGTTAGTCTTTTGGAAAGAAGGATTTTGATGAATTGTTCTGAAAGTGAAGATTTTGGGTAATTGTTGAAAGGTTGATTATTTTGGGAAAAGTGTTTGGAAAATAAGGTTTGAGAACCTTGGGAAAAAGTTTTATAAACGAACGCGTCATGCCAAAATTTCATAAAAATCTTATACTTAATATATTTTTCAAAAATTTACTTTTTCAACAAAATAATAATATAATATTATTTTAATAAATCGACTAAAGGACGAAAAATACACTTTATAATTTTATAAATTATAAAACTTTCCCAAAACATTTTGTAGAGTTAAAACGTGTCATTTCGTACAACAAATACAATTAAACAAGGTAACTAGGGTTATCGGATGGATTTACCGAAACATATTCATTTGCGTCTATAATCTAAGTCATGCTATTTTACTTTTATATTTTCATAAATAGTGTAAGTATAAACGAGCTTAAATAACCAAAAACGGACAGAAAATGCCAAATATATACTTGTTTTTTGTTATTTACTGTGCAGTATACGATATTTCACAATAGACAAAAAAACAAGGCAAAAACAACAAAACGAGCACAGGGATTGGAAGAGCATGGAAAACCAAAGGCTAAAGGTGTATGCATCGTCAGTGGGCCAACCCAACCCAATTTAATGGGCCAATCAGCCCATTATGTCAATTTATAAAAAACTAAACAGATAAAAGCCCAAAACCATTAAATCTTAAAACCGGCCTAACAAGCCCAAAAACCATAACCCCACAACCCCGTTAGACTTTAACTGAAATATTTTAGTTAAGTCTTTACACCACCAGTCCTAAAATCTTGCACCGTTAGTCCTTATATAATCTCACCGTTAGTCCCTAAACCTAACACTCGTTACTCCTTTAACTGCCAAATTTGAAATATAATTAAATAATCCCGAAAAGGGCACGAAGGCCCAAAACGAGCCAAAACCCTTCCTCCACTGCTGCGAATGCCTTCAACACACTCTCCTACACATCCTGACACACTCCTAGAGCCACATGGCAGTTTAGAGACCTCCTATTGGACGAGATGACGCGTCAAGGAATTAAGGGACAAAGTCAATGCAATAAATGTGCGGGTTTAATGTTGATTGGCAACAATTATGACTTTCCATAAGAAGTTATGGTATGATTGGAAGAATTCAAAGATATGGCAATCTTACCTCATAAGAAGCACAACATTCCCTTATAAATAGGGGAAGATTTCACTCGAAATGGGGACGAACTTTCTTTCCAGCATTTTTTACTTTACTGCTTTATGTTGAATATTATTTAACAGCTTTTTATAAAAGCAGTTACTTGCAACATTGTACTCTCAGGATTATTCAATTAAAAGTAGTTTCTCATTTTCTTTTTATAGCGTATTTTAATGTTTTTGCTTATTTACTGCTTATTTATGTCTTATTATTGCTTATGGTTGCTTATTCTGACCTTATAACCGCTTTTCAAGTTTGTGTTATGATTTTTATGTCCTTTGGAATTGATTTCACTTAAACTGTCTTATTTGTGCTCAAAACTGCTATTTTGGTTTGCTTATTATCAAGTGCTTATCAGTGGTTGGGATTTGCTTATTAGCCTTATTATACTTAGTTGAACATCTGGTCTTTACAAATTTTAGCTTAAAAAAGTCTTAATGAAGTTTAAAACAAAAAATATGTTTTTAAAAGGGTGTTTTGGCACAACAAATTTTACCCTATGATAATCTGTTTGACTTACAATAACCCTTTAGAGCAACTTTTAAAAGCTTAACTTAATCTAAAGTTATAGTTTCCATAAGCTTTTATAAGCTACATTTTAGTTTTATGGTTTTAGCTAATGAATTCTATAATCTGAGGTCTTATGCTTTTGCCAAACAGCTTATTATGAAACCTTTCTTCATCAATTGATGATGTAGTTGTCTTGCTTTGCTTCATTTTAGCCTTTCTATGCATCTGTTTTGAGTTGATTAAGTTTGCATTAGTGGATTGTGATTTAGGTATAATCTGATCTTTTCAAAACTTGGAGTTCTTAGCATAAGTCTCAATTGTCACTTTTCAATCTCACTTTTAGGTTAGTTTAAATCTGTTTTAGGTCTTGAAATTCATAGCACAAGTAGTTTATACATCAAGCTCAATCTGTTTTCTATTTTTGAGGTTCCATAAGCTCATTTGCCTAGCTTATTATAGGGCTGCACTTAGCCATTTAGTCTTTTAAAGTCCTTAATAAAAACCAAAATCACAAATCTGCTTATCTGAATTCTAGCTTATTCTGCTTAATGAACCTGCTTAATTCTGATTTAGAACAGCTTATTAAGTTTGATTTTAGGTCTTAGTTGCTTATTCAGTTTAAGGTTTAGCTTATAGTAGCTTATGCTCAAATTTAGTTTTAAGAATAAAAAGCTTGTATGTCTTAAGTCATTTCTGTCACTTTTAAATGCTTATTTCCAGCTTATTATTTAGATTTAGAAAAAGTTGCTTCACAAAAAGTTCTTATTTAAGCTTATTAGTTAACTGTTAAAAAAAGAAAAAAAGAAAAATAAAAACCTAGGTGCGCATAGGGAAGTCCCAGGTTCGAACCCGCGACCTCGACCTTAACACACCTAAGCCTTTGCCTGTGCGCCCTTAGGACTTTTACATAAGTCCCTTGCACAATTTAATTTAAAAGGCCATTTGCCAGATTTAGCTATATGCCCTTTTTGGCTTATTTCCAGCTTATTGAAATAAGCTGTATTGCTTATTTTATTTTTCCTAGGTCTTAAATAGTTTAAGGTATTTTTAGTAAATTTTTCAGATTTTTATAAAATAGAGTTAATAATTTTAATAATATTTTAGATAAAACTGTTCTTTAATTCATAAAAAAAATAAAATCAAAATCAAAAAAATATAATTCTTTTTTTCTAAAATTATTTTTAATCATTTAGGACTTTCAGAAATTAAATTTGCTTTTCTAGGGTTAAAATTTGATAATTTAGGTTTTTAGTTGCGTTTTTATATTCCCGTTAACGTTTTTCGTGCTTAAGTCGTAATTGCTTTAATTGTCGCTTGCCTTTGTTTGTTTTTGCATCTTAGAAATAGATTCCAAATCAAAATCTTGAACTATTCAAAATCCCGATCACAAACTTCAACAAAAAAGTTCAATTCACGCCTCGTTGGAACAAAAACGACCCGGGAAACGACTAGAAAGGGTCACTTTCGAAATCGATACTTCCGAAATTATATTTTATTTGTGAATTGGTTTATTGCTTTTGTTAAAAGTGATTTACTAATTTACCTATATTATATATATATACTATTGACTCGATCAATTTTTTGCCCCGTTGCCGGGGAGGCTGTGTTACGAATTTCAAGTTATCGTTTGAAGATTGTTTTTTGAAGATCCTTCCTCTGAAGTTATTTTTTTTGTGAATATTTTCGTATATAAAAGAAAAAAATACAAAAATATTATAAAGTAATCAAAAATCCAAAAAATTAAAAAACAACAAAAGAAATCGAGTAGTCATTTGTTATAATCGGCTCACCTTTGGAAATACACGCTATAAGAGGGGTATAAGGCGGGTTTGATCCTAAGAACTTCACCCTAAAGGAAAAGGTTTTTAAAACGCTTCGCGCTTACCAATTCCTCCGCTTCTTTGCAAGTTTTTCTAAAGAGCTACCGTGGGCAAATTGACTTCCGGTTGCCAAAAAGAATTTTTGTGTTTAATTTTTAATAAAATATTTTTTTAGTGCATGCGCACTCGTTCGTCAGGTCCAGTTGTTGAACCGTCAACAAATCCCAGAAGACGTCGTAATAAAAAACATTCCCAACAACAAGTCGAATCGACTATTGTTGAAAACCCTGTAGTTACGATGGGCGATCAACGTACTATGGCAGAATTGCTCCAAGCACCCACTGAGGGTTACGGAGATGCGATCGTTATTCCTGCTATTCTCGCGGAGAATTTTGAACTCAAACACGGTTTACTCAATCTTGTAACGTCTAAGCAATTTTGCGGTTTTGAGAAGGAAGATCCTCATGCTCATATTCGTTGGTTCAACAAGATTACTTCGACGATTAAGTATAAAGATGTGCCTAATGCGTCGATTAAGCTTATGCTTTTCTCGTTTTCCATCGAGGGGGCAGCCCGGATTTGGCTCAAAAAAGAACCCCCTCGTTCTATTCTTACTTGGGAAGATCTTGTTTCCAAGTTCATTAACCAATTCTTTCCTCCTTCAAAAACCACAAATCTCCGGAATGAGATTACAAATTTTCAGCAACATTTTGATGAATCATTCTGTGAGGCATGGGACCGTTTCAAGGATCTCCTTCGTGCATGCCCACATCACGGTTTCACGGAATTACACCAACTTGATACTTTCTATAATTCCTTAACATCAACCGATCAAGATTCGTTGAATGCAGCCGCCGGTGGCAATCTTTTGACTAAGACTCCTAAAGATGCTTTAACCATTATCGAGAATAAGTCAAAAGTTCACACTTTACGAAACAGACCGATTGTTGGCAAAGTAAGTACGAACACTTCTACCTCCGACCTTTCACCCGATGTTGCTGCACTTACCGATGCCATTAAGGCTTTGCTTCTTAAAAATACAACTCCTCCCCCAGCTTCTGTTAAAGCGGTTGAAGTGAGTTGTGTTACTTGTGGTGGACCACATCCTTACTACCATTGTCTTGCCACCGATGGCAACGCTTCAGGATATCAAGATAATATTCAAGCATATGTTTTTGCAGCCGCAGTAAACTATAATCAAGGAAATGCTGGACACCGTCCTCCGAGTATAGCTCATCAAGTTCGACCACCCGGTTTTTCACCAGTTCAAAACAATCAAAACTGGGGAAATAATTACAACCCAGGAAATTCGACTTACCGAGCTCCGACTCAACCAACTCAAGCTGCTCCATCTAATGAACTGGAAAATTTCCATGAAGTTAAATGAACAGACAGCATCATGACGAGCTCATGCACACATCAACATCACTAATATGAAAAACTTAGTTGAAAAATGCCTTCCCTGCCACGATGTCTTGCAACAAAACCAACAAGCATCGTCAATATGTTGAGCAATTATTTTCCAAACATGAACAAATCTTCGGCACATTTCGCGTACACTTCCTAGTAATACCGCATTGTTAAACCCGAAAGGAGTTTGAAAGCAATCACTAACCGAAGTGGTGTTTCTTACGATGGACCTCTGATTCCTCCTCCTTTCTCTCCTTATCCCAAGGTGGTGGAAAGAGAGCCCGAGGTGACAAAGGATCCGGTGCAACCAAGTACCGAAAAAGTCCAACCTCTGGGAGCGACCAAACTCAAGTCACCCACCTTTAAAAGCCTTAACGCACCCTAAGCCTAAACCCAATTTACCATATCCTTCCGAGCATAATAGCCAATAACTCGAGAAAGAGACACCATCAAATGATAAAGTTTTCTTCCAAATCTTATCGAAGTCTTACACTTCAATCTAGCTTCTCGGATGCTTAACTCTACAAGCCCAAATTTTGCTTCCACATATCCAAGAATACATCTTAGCAATAAGGAGAAAGTAAATTTGGAATTAGCCAATCACCGGTGAATAGAATTGTTCGGAACGGTTTAACCTAAAGAAGCTGCCCGAAAACTGGGAGACCCTGATAAATTCCTCAGTCCATGTATTTTCCAAAGATATTGAATGCTTAGCTTGCGCCGATCTTGGCTGCACAGAGCACCACTTGATACCTCATCTCACACATGGACGCAGATACGCTTTCACTCCCCGAACATACACCTACTTAAATGATTCTTGAAGCTTTCGACTCGCGTTCTCACTACTAGATCTTTCCGAGCATTGCCGAAGATGTCTTTGTGAGAGTATGAAAGTTCCATTTTCCGGCCGACTTTGTAGTCGTTGATTATGTTGTCGATCCTCGAGTTCCCTTAATTCTCAGGAGACCCTTTTTGAGGACAGCATGAGCTTTGATTGATGTTTACGGTGAAGAATTAACTCTCCGAGTGAGTGATGAAGCCATAACATTCAAAGTAGGTAACACTTCAAGATACTCCTACAATGATGCTAAATTAATTAACTGAATCGATGTCATTGATGTAGCTTATGAGGAGTATTCTCAAGAAGTGTTAGGATTCTCTGACAATTTCAAGAGTGGCAATCCCACTCCAACTTCTAAACCAATCATTGCTAAATCTTCCCTCTCCCTTACTCCATTTGAGGGAGGTGATTTCATTCTAGAAGAAATTAAAGCTTATCTTGCAAGTGACTCAGTTCCACCGGGAAATGATGATGCTGAATTTAAACCAGAGGGAGACATTCGTCTAATTGAAGAAATGTTAAATAATGACCCGTACTCTCCGCTCCCTTCGAAGGACCTAAAGTGTGAAGAACTGAAAAGCGTTAAATCCTTAGTTGATGAACCCCCGGAGCTTGAACTCAAGGACTTACCTTCTCATCTCGAGTATGCATTTTTGGAGGGTACCAATAAAATTTATTTTAAAAAACCCGACATGTATTTGCTAAAAACTTAAAAGACGAAGAGAAGGAACGCCTCATAAAGGTTTTAAAGTCTCACAAGCAAGCAATTGCTTGGAAACTCTCTGACATTAAGGGTATTGACCCGCAATTTTGCACTCACAAAATCTTAATGGAGGATGACTTTAAACCGGCGGTCCAACATCAAAGAAGGGTTAATCCAAAAATTCATGAAGTTATCAAAAAGGAAGTTGTAAAACTCCTTGATGCCGGATTGATTTACCCTATCTCGGATAGTCCGTGGGTTAGCCCCGTGCATTATGTACCCAAAAAGGGTGGAATAACCATTGTGACAAATGAAGATAACGAGTTAATTCCGACTAGGTTAGTTACTGGGTGGCGAGTTTGTATTGACTATAGGAAACTTAACGATGCTACCCGAAAAGACCATTTCCCATTACCATTCATGACTAAATGTTAGAACGATTAGCTGGGAACGAGTACTATTGTTTCTTAGATGGATTCTCTGGGTATTTTCAAATCCCTATTGACCCGCAAGACCAAGAGAAGACAACTTTCACTTGCCCTTATGGAACGTTTGCCTATCGACGTATGCCTTTCGGTTTATGTAATGCTCCTGGCACGTTCCAAAGGTGCATGATGGCCATTTTCCATGACATGATCGAGGAAACAATGGAAGTCTTCATGGATGATTTCTCGGTCTTTGGGGATTCCTTCTCATCTTGCCTCTCCCATTTAGACAAAATGCTCAAAAGGTGCGAAGACACCAATCTTGTTCTAAATTGGGAGAAGTGCCATTTCATGGTCAAGAGAGATCAACGCATTGTCCTCTAACGCCCACTAAGATTTTGAAATCTAAGATTGACGGTAGATACGGCATAAGTTGATGCAATTGCAAAATTACCTCCTCCCACGTCCGTCAAAGGAATTGGAGTTTCTAGTCAACGCCGGGTTTTATCGTCGATTTATTCAAGATTTCTCTAAAATCGCCCGGCCAATGACCCATCTTCTTGAAAAAGAGACTCCGTTCATTTTCTCGAACGAGTGTAGAAAGGCATTTGAGACCCTAAAGAAGAAATTAACCAAAGCCCCGAGTTTAGTTGCCTTCGATTGGGACCTACCTTTTGAAATAATGTGTGATGCTAGTGATTTTGCAGTAGTGCGGTCACGGGCAACGCAAGACCAACTTTTCAACTCACATACCTATCGAGCAAGACTATACCGATGCCCAAGCTCATTACACCAACAACGAAAAAAGAATATTAGCCGTCTGTGTATTCTTTTTAAGAAATTTCGACTTATCTAGTCTTGTCAAAGACCATAGTGTATACAGACCACTCGGCTCTCAAGTATCTACTCGTTAAGCAAGATGCTAAACCAAGATTGCTCCGTTGGATTATCCTCCTCCAAGAATTTGATCTCATCATCCTTGATAAAAAGGAGCGAAGAATCTAGCGGTCGACCACTTGTCCAGACTAGAGAATCCCTATCAAACTGATCCCGAGAAAAAGGAAATTACCGAAACATTTCCTCTCGAGACACTTGGGATGGTGACTTTTCATGGTGATTCTAACACCCCATGGTTTGCGATATTGCAAAATTACCATGCAAGGAACTTTATTATAAAAAGGATGTTGTCCCAACAAAAGAAGAAATTCTTTAAGGATGTTAAGCATTATTTTTGGGACGACCCCTACTTGTTTAGGATTTATGCGGATCAAGTGATTAGACGATGTGTATACGGCCAAGAAGCCGTTGATATCCTCATGGCTTGCCACAATGGACCCACTGGGGGACATCATGGCGTCAACTACACCACTAAAAAAGTCTTTGATTCTGGTTTCTATTGGCCGACGATTTATCGAGATGCGCATGACTTGGTCACATGGTGTGACGCTTGTCAACGTCAAGGCAAAATCTCACAACGTGATGAAATGCCTCAAAATGTAATTCAAGTTTACGAGATCTTTGACGTATGGGGCATCGACTTTATGGGCCTTTTCCCATCTTCTCGAGGGAACAAGTACATTCTCGTGGCAGTAGACTACTTGTCTAAATGGGTGGAAGCGAAAGCCTCCCCACTAATATGCCAGATGTATGTGAAATTTCTGAAATCTCTCTTCGCCTGATTTGGAACTCCTCGTGCTATTATTAATTATCGCGGTACTCATTTTTGCAATGACCAATTCACAAAGGTCATGCTTAAATATGGGTTACCCACCGACTTTCTACCGTGTATCATCCACAAACTAGTGGGCAAGTTGAGGTTTCAAATCGTGGTTTCAAAAGTATATTAGAAAGAACCGTAGGTGAAAACCGTTTTCTTCTTAGGTATGGATAAGGTTTAGAAAGATGCATTATGGCCTTCCGTACCGCATATTAAGACACCCCATCGGGTGCACTCTATAAGCTTGTTGTACGGAAAGGCTTGTCATCTCCCATCGAACCTTATAACATAAGGCATAATGGGCCTTGAAGCATTCAATTTCGACCTTAGACCCACGGTGATACCAAAAAGTTCAATGAATGACTTCGTGATCAAGCTTACGAGAACTCTTTAATCTACAAAGAGAAAACGAAGAAGATTCATGACTCCAAAATCAAGAACCGCGTCTTTAACGTTGGTGATCGAGTCCTTCTCTTCAAATCTCGATTAAAGATTTTCTCGGGCAAGCTTAAGACCCGCTGGACCGGACCGTTCATCGTCACCCAAGTTTTCCCTTATGGTACCGTTGAGTTATCTTCAACTAACGGACCTAACTTCAAAGTGAACGGTCGTAGACTCAAACATTACTTTGGAGGGGACATATCACCCATGGTTATCCCGGATCTCCAAACCTTTCCCATGGAGAATTAAATTCGGGGTTGAGTCACGCACGTGACTCGGTTAACAAAAACAAAGTGCTTCTCGGGAGGCAACCCATGTTTCTGTCTTTTTTCTATTTTCTAATAAGTGTGACGTGAGGGGGCTCGCCTCTTCTTTTCTTGTATTTTTATTGTCTGTGATTTGGCAGGATTACCCAGATTATGAAGACTCTCGTGCTCGTGGTTTTGTCCAACGCTCACTCGATCTTCATTCCTTTGCATACTTGTTTTGGGAATCCTATATCCTTGATCTTTTTTACTAACGTTTAATCTTTTGCATAATTAATAAACGGATTTTTTTTTTTATTTTTTTATTTTTTTTTTTTTTTTTTAGATTTACGTGAGATTCCCTTTTATATTAGGAATATACATTAAAATTAGTATGGGGGTGGCAACCCCCACATTAAGTGCAATGTATCGTTCTAGTATGAGGGGGGGAATCTACCGATTTGATCCCACTTGCATTTGTTTGTGTCTTTCACGTAACCCCTTTTTACTAAGAAAATACAAAAAAATTGTGATTTTATGCAAAATTTGCAAAAATAATATAAAGTGTTTATCACAAAATGTGACTTTTCCACTGGGTGAGCATAAGAATAATTATTGACTTGATCGAGCGTGTGAGCTCTAGCTTACTCCCCTTAACCTTTATAAATGTATAAGCTTTTGCTAGTCTTTTATACAAGAAGCTTTAAAATGCGAATTCTAGCTCAAAAGGCCAAGATTTTGCAAGTTTCCATAAATGACTTTAAATATGCAAAGCTTAATTTTATTTGGCTAAGCATTCGCGGATCTTTTTATTAAAGATTTTAAATTTGTGAAGAACGAGAAATGATAGAGTTAAATATAAGTTGGAATGCTAAGCAAGGATTAGTTGGAAATCTTAAAAGCTCATAAGTGTAATTTGTGGCTTTTTCTCCCAGTAGCTTCTAAAATGACTAATAACACGTGCTCTTTTTGAAAGACAAGTTAGAGTTTTATCACTCTTAAAAGTCCGTTAAGATCAACATTTTTAGAGTAAAAAGCTTTATCGATGAATTGATAAATAAGAGTTTTTGATCAAAAATATGTTTTAATTTTCTAAAAAGAAATTTTCCCTTAATGCGGTGTAAATATAAATGTTGCAAAAAAAATGGAAATGATGTGAAAAATATAATAATGTTGCTAGTATAAGTTGCTTAATAAATAAAGGGAAAATATCTTTTTCTAAAATTTAAACATTCTTTTGAACTTAAACTTGTTAATCCCTACAAAATTTTGAAATTTGTTGGGAGTTGTTTGGACGTTTGGTCTAATTCAAGACAATATCTATGTGAGGTGGCAAAAGCCCTAGCACTTGATCGATCCAGGTCGGGAGGTTCACATAAGAGAAAGTCCCACTCTAAAAGGAATTAACTTACCTACAATGTCTTAATTTTGGAGGAATTAGCTTGCTTTGAGTTATAAACTTACTAAGTTTTACGGAAAATTTTTAGTAAAGGGTTCAAAAGTCAAAGAGTCTCGACAAATTATTCTCTGAGGGTGCAAAAGCCCGGTCCACTTAGCCGACGAGGTTGGGATGCGCCGAGAAGAAATGTTGCTACATGGGACAATCTCACCTTCGAATTCATATAACTAAAAGTGGAACGTGAAACTTGGAAAGGTTATAACTATCTAAAAAGTGGGTTGGATGGTCAAAATTCAAACTGAGCACACACACCTTAATATATAATAACTGTCGGGAGGAAAAGTATTTACACAAATTAACAAATATAAGTAGCGTTACATCCTAACATGTAATTAACGATGATTTCGTTTTAAGCTTATTTTGAATAAGTGAAAATCAGGACATGAATAATTTTGATCCTTCTAGGGGCACCCTTAGGATTGAGGTAGTTTCTTATTCATTGATCTAAAAGTTATAACCAATAATGAAAGTCAAGCATGTTTATATAATATGAAAAATAAGAAAAATAAGTGTCAAGAAAGAAAATGGTAAAAAACAGGGAGTGTTTAAAAAACTAGGTATTCTTAATCCCTTTAAATTTATACACTTGCTACTTTCAGGTATTTAATTTAAAGGGGTTTGAAATTTTAGTTTTCTAAACATGGATTTATTTCAATGCGTAAGTGACAGATCAATTAGTTTAGTATGAAGGGTATTGGTAGTGCTTAATACACATAGCCTTATCTCAAATAAAATACACATATCTTTATCTCAATAAAACGAGCTTAACTAACCAAAAACGGATATAAAATGCCAAATATATGTTTGTTTTGTGTTATTTACTGTGCAGGTAATGGATATTCACAAAAAGAGAAAAAAACAAGGCAAAAACCGGACAAAACCGAGCACGGGATTGGAAAGAGCGTGGAAAACCATAGCTAAAGGTGTATCCATCTTAGTGGGCCAACCCAACCCAAGTTAATGGGCCAAGTCAGCCCATTATGCCATTTATACAAAAGCCTTAAACAATAAAAAGCCCAAAACCATTAAATCTTAAGACTCGCCTAACAAGCCCAAAAACCATAACCCCATTACCTCGTTAGACTTTAACTGAAATATTTCAGTTAAGTCTTTACACCACTAGTCCCAAAACCTTGCACCGTTAGTCCCTATATAATCTCACCATTAGTCTCTAAGCCTAACGCCCGTTTAACTGCCAAATTTGAAATATAATTAAATAATCCCGAAAAGGGCGCGAAGGCCCAAAATGAGCCAAAACCCTTCCTCCACTACTGCGAACGCCTTCAACACACTCTCCTACACATCCTTACACACTCCCATAGCCACGTGGCCGTTTAGAGACCTCCTATTGGACGAGATGACACGTCCAGGAATTAAAGGACAAAGTCAATGCAATAAATGTGCGGGTTTAATGTTGATTGGCAACAATTATGGCTTTCCATAAGCGATTATGGTATGATTGGAAGAATTCAAGGCTATGACAGTATTCACCTCACAAGAAGCACGACATTCCCCTATAAATAGGGTAAGATTTCACTCGAAAGGGGGACGAACTTTCTTTCCAGTATTTTTACTTTACTGCTTATGTTGAATATTATTTAACAGCTTTTTATAAAAGCAGTTACTTGCAACATTGTACTCTCAGGATTATTCAATTAAAAGTAGTTTCTCATTTTCTTTTTATAGCGTATTTTAATGTTTTTGCTTATTTACTGCTTATTTATGTCTTATTATTGCTTATGGTTGCTTATTCTGACCTTATAAATGTTTTTCAAGTTTGTGTTATGATTTTTATGTCCTTTGGAATTGATTTCACTTAAACTGTCTTATTTGTGCTCAAAACTGCTATTTTGGTTTGCTTATTATCAAGTGCTTATCAGTGGTTGGAATTTGCTTATTAGCCTTATTATACTTAGTTGAACATCTGGTCTTTACAAATTTTAGCTTAAAAAAGTCTTAATCAATTTTAAAATGAATAATATGTTTTTAAAAGGGTGTTTTGGCACAACAAATTTTACCCTATGATAATCTGTTTGACTTACAATAACCCTTTAGAGCAACTTTTAAAAGCTTAACTTAATCTAAAGTTATAGTTTCCATAAGCTTTTATAAGCTACATTTTAGTTTTATGGTTTTAGCTAATGAATTCTATAATCTGAGGTCTTATGCTTTTGCCAAACAGCTTATTATGAAACCTTTCTTCATCAATTGATGATGTAGTTGTCTTGCTTTGCTTCATTTTAGCCTCTCTATGCATCTGTTTTGAGTTGATTAAGTTTGCATTAGTGGATTGTGATTTAGGTATAATATGATCTTTTCAAAACTTGGAGTTCTTAGCATAAGTCTCAATTATCACTTTTCAATTTCACTTTTAGGTTAGTTTAAATATGTTTTAGGTCTTGAAATAGCACAAGTAGTTTATACATTAAGCTCAATCTATTTTCTATTTTTGAGGTTCCATAAGCTTATTTGCCTAGCTTATTATAGGGCTACACTTAGCCATTTAGTCTTTTAAAATCCTTAATAAAAACCAAAATCACAAATCTGCTTATCTGAATTCTAGCTTATTCTACTTAATAAACCTGCTTAATTCTGATTTAGAACAACTTATTAAGTTTGATTTAAGGTCTTAGTTGCTTATTCAGTTTAAGTTTTAGCTTATGCTCAAATTTAGTTTTAAGAATATAAAGCTTTTATGTCTTAAGTCATTTCTGTCACTTTTAAATGCTTATTTCCAGCTTATTATTTAGATTTAGAAAAAGTTGCTTCACAAAAAATTCTTATTTAAGCTTATTAGTTAACTATTAAAAAAAGAAAAAAAGAAAAATAAAAACCTAGGTGCGCATAGGGAAGTCCCAGGTTCGAACCCGGGACAATACTTTAAACTATCTAAGCCTTTGCCAGTGCGCCCTTGGGACTTTTACATAAGTCCCTTGCACAATTTAATTTATAAGGCCATTTGCCAGTTTTAGCTATAAGCCCTTTTTGGCTTATTTCCAGCTTATTGAAATAAGCTGTGTTGCTTATTTTATTTTTCCTAGGTCTTAAATAGTTTAAGGTATTTTTAGTAAATTTTTCAGATTTTTATAAAATAGTTTAATATTTTTAATAATATTTTTAGATTAAAACTGTTTTTAATTCATAATAAATAAAATAAAAATCAAAAAAATATAATTCTTTTTTCTAAAATTATTTTTAATCATTTAGGACTTTTAGAAATTAAATTTGCTTTTCTAGGGTTAAAATTTGATAATTTAGGTTTTTAGTTGCGTTTTTATATTCCCGTTAACGTTTTTCGTGCTTAAGTCGTAATTGCTTTAATTGTCGCTTGCCTTTGTTTGTTTTTGCATCATAGAAATAGATTCCAAATCAAAATCTTGAACTATTCAAAATTTTGATCACAAACTTCAACAAAAAGTTCAATTCACGCCTCGTTGGAACAAAAACGACCCGGGAAACGACTAGAAAGGGTCACTTTCGAAATCGATACTTCCGGAATTATATTTTATTTGTGAATTGGTTTATTGCTTTTGTTAAAAGTGATTTACTAATTTACCTATATTATATATATATATATACTATTGACTCGATCAATTTTTTGCGCCGTTGCCGGGGAGGTTGTGTTACGAATTTCAAGTTATCGTTTGAAGATTGTTTTTTGAAGATCCTTCCTCTGAAGTTATTTTTTTTTGTGAATATTTTCGTATATAAAAGAAAAAAATACAAAAATATTATAAAGTAATCAAAAATCCAAAAAAATTAAAAAAACAACAAAAGAAATCGAGTAGTCATTTGTTATAATCGGCTCACCTTTGGAAATACAAGCTATAAGAGGGGTATAAGGCAGGTTTGATCCTAAGAACTTCACCCTAAAGAAAAAGGTTTTTAAAACGCTTCGCGCTTACCAATTCCTTCGCTTCTTTGCAAGTTTTTCTAAAGAGATACAGTGGGCAAATTGACTTCCGGTTGCCAAAAAGAATTTTTGTGTTTAATTTTTAATAAAATATTTGTTTTTAGTGCATACGCACTCGTTCGTCAGGTCCAGTTGTTGAACCGTCAACAACTCCCAGAAGACGTCGTAATAAAAAACATTCCCAACAACAAGTCAAACCGACTATTGTTGAAAAACCCCGTAGTTACGATGGGCGATCAACGTACTATGGCGGAATTGCTCCAAGCACCAACTAAGGGTTACAGAGATGCGATCGTTATTCCTGCTATTATCGCGGAGAATTTTGAACTCAAACACGGTTTACTCAATCTTGTAACGTCTAAGCAATTTTGCAGTTTTGAGAAGGAAGATCCTCATGCTCATATTCGTTGGTTCAACAAGATTACTTCGACGATTAAGTATAAAGATGTGCTTAATGCGTCAATTAAGCTTATGCTTTTCCCGTATTCCATCGAGGGGGCAGCCCGGATTTGGCTCGAAAAAGAACCCACTCGTTTTATTCTTACTTGGGAAGATCTTGTTTCCAAGTTCATTAACCAATTCTTTCCTTCTTCAAAAACCACAAATCTCCGGAATGAGATTACAAATTTTCAGCAACATTTTGATGAATCATTCTGTGAGGCATGGGACCATTTCAAGGATCTCCTTCGTGCATGCCCACGTCATGGTTTCATGGAATTACACCAGCTTGATACTTTCTATAATTCCTTAACATCAACCGATCAAGATTCGCTGAATGCAGCCGCCGGTGGCAATCTTTTGACTAAGACTCCTAAAGATGCTTTAACCATTATCAAGAATAAGTCGAAAGTTCGCACTTTACGAAACAGACCGGTTGTTACCAAAGTGAGTACAAACACTTCTACCTCGGGTCTTTCACCCGATGTTGCTGCACTCACTGATGCCGTTAAGGCTTTGCTTCTTAAAAACACAACCCCTCCTCCAGCTTCCGTTAAAGCGGTTGAAGAGAGTTGTGTTACTTGTGGTGGACCACACCCTTACTACCAGTGTCTTGCCACCGATGGCAACGCTTCAGGATATCAAGATAATATTCAAGCATATGTTTCTGCAGCCGCAGTAAACTATAATCAGGGAAATGCTGGACACCGTCCTCCGAGTGTAGCTCATCAAGTTCGACCACCCGGTTTTCCACCAGTTCAAAACAATCAAAACCGGGGAAATAATTACACCCCAGGAAATTTGACTTACCGAGCCCCGACTCCACCAACTCAAGCTGCTCCGTCAAATGAACTCGCAAATTACATGAAAGTTAATGACACAAACATGCGAGCTATGCAAAATCAAATCACTAATATGAAAACTGAGTTGAAAAACGAATTTCAGGCCACGATGTTGCAACAAAACAACAAGCTGGAAAATATGTTGAGCAATTATTTTCAAATGAACAAACCTCCGAGTTCGGGTCCTCTTCCTAGCAATACCGTTGCTAACCCGAAAGGTGACTTGAAAGCAATCACCACCCGAAGTGGTGTTTCTTACGATGGACCTCCGATTCCTCCTCTTTTCTCTTATTATCCTAAGGTGGTGGAAAGAGAGCCCGAGGTAACAAAGGATCCGGTGCAACCAAGTACCGAAAAAGTCCAACCTCCGGATGTCAAAACTCAAGCACCAACCTTTGAGCCCGTTAACGCTCCTAAGCCTAAACCGAATTTACCTTATCCTTCGAGACTCAACAACCAAAAGCTCCGAGAAAGAGACGACCATCAAATGATGAAGTTTCTTCAAATCTTTCGAAGCTTACACTTCGATCTTAGCTTCACGGATGCTTTACTCTACATGCCCAAATTCGCTTCCACATTCAAGAATCTTCTTAGCAATAAGGAGAAATTATTTGAATTAGCCAATACACCGGTGAATGAGAATTGTTCGGCGGTTATCCTAAAGAAGCTACCCGAAAAAATGGGAGACCCCGGTAAATTCCTCATTCCATGTAATTTTCAAGAGATAGTTGAATGCTTAGCCTTGGCCGATCTTGGTGCAAGCATCAACTTGATGCCTCTCTCCATATGGAGGAAGCTTTCACTCCCCGAACTTACTCCTACTCAAGTGATTCTTGAGCTTGCGGACCGGTCTACTACTAGACCAACCGGCATTGCCGAAGATGTCTTTGTGAGAGTAGGAAAGTTCCATTTTCTGGCCGACTTTGTAGTCGTAGATTATGTTGTCGATCCTCGAGTTCCCTTAATTCTCAGGAGACCCTTTTTGAGGACGGCACTAGCTTTGATTGATGTTTACGCTGAAGAATTAACTCTCCGAGTGAGTGATGAAGCCATAACATTCAAAGTTGGTAACACTTCAAGATACTCCTACAATGATGCTGAATTTGATTCGGAGGGAGACATTCGTCTAATTGAAGAAATGTTAAATACAGACCCATACTCTCCTCTCCTTTCGAAGGACCTAAAGTGTGAAGAACTTAAAAGCGTTAAATCCTCACTTGATGAACCCCCAGAGCTTGAACTCAAGGACTTACCTTCTCATCTTGAGTATGCATTTTTGGAGGGTACCAATAAATTACCCGTCATTATTGCTAAAAACTTGAAAGACGAAGAGAAGGAACGCCTCATAAAGGTTTTAAAGTCTCACAAGCAAGCAATTGCTTGGAAACTCTCCGACATTAAGGGTATTGACCCGCAATTTTGCACTCATAAAATCTTAATGGAGGATGACTTTAAACCGGCGGTCCAACATCAAAGAAGGGTTAATCCAAAAATTCATGAAGTTATCAAAAAAGAAGTTGTAAAACTCCTTGATGCCGGATTGATTTACCCTATCTCGGATAGTCCATGGGTTTGCCTCGTGCATTGTGTACCTAAAAGGGTGGAATGACCGTTGTGACTAATGAAGATAACGAGTTAATTCTGACTAGGTTAGTTACCGGGTGGCGTGTTTGTATTGACTATAGGAAACATAACGATGCTACCTAAAAAGATCATTTCCCGTTACCCTTCATGCACCAAATGTTAGAACGATTAGCTGGGAACGAGTACTATTGTTTCTTAGATGGATTCTCAAGGTATTTCCAAATCCCTATTGACCCGCAAGACCAAGAGAAGACAACTTTCACTTCCAAGGTGCATGATGGCCATTTTCCATGACATGATTGAGGAAACAATGGAAATCTTCATGGATGATTTCTTGGTCTTCGGGGATTCATTCTCATCTTGCCTCTCCTATTTAGACAAAATGCTCAAAAGGTGCGAAGACACCAATCTTGTTCTAAATTAGGAGAAGTGCCATTTCATGGTCAAAGAGGGCATTGTCCTCAGCCACAAGATTTCGAAATCTAGGATTGAGGTAGATAGGGAAAAAGTTGATGTTATTGCAAAATTACCTCCTCCCATGTCTGTCAAAGGAATTCAGAGTTTTCTAGGTCATGCCGGATTTTATCGTCGATTTATTCAAGATTTTTCTAATATCGCCCGGCCGATGACCCATCTTCTTGAAAAAGAGACTCCGTTCATTTTCTCGACCGAGTGTAGAGAGGCGTCTGAGACCTTTAAAAAGAAACTAACCGAAGCTCCGATATTAGTTGCCCCCGATTGGGACTTGCCCTTTGAAATTATGTGTGATGCTAGTGACTTTGCAGTTGAGGCAGTCCTGGGGCAACGTAAGACCAAACATTTTCAGCCAATACACTACGCGAGCAAGACTATGACCTATGCCCAAGCTCATTACACCACGATGGAAAAAGAATTATTAGCCATGGTGTATGCTTTTGAGAAATTCCGACCTTATCTAGTCTTGTCAAAGACCATAGTATATATAGACCACTCGGCTCTCAAGTATCTGTTCGTTAAGCAAGATGCTAAACCGAGATTGCTCTGTTGGATTCTTCTCCTCCAAGAATTTGATGTCATCATCCGTGATAAAAAAAAGGAGCGGAGAATCTAGCAGTCGACCACTTGTATAGACTAGAGAATCCCTATCAATGTGATCCCGAGAAAAAGGAAATTACCAAAACATTTCCTCTTGAGACACTTAGGATGGTGACTTTTCGTGGTGATTCTAACACCCTATGGTTTGCCGATATTACAAATTACCATTCGGGGAACTTTATTGTGAAAGGGATGTCGTCCCAACAAAAGAAGAATTTCTTTAAGGATGTTAAGCATTATTTTTGGGACGACCCCTGCTTGTTTATGATTTGTGCGAATCAAGTGATTAGACGGTGTGTATACGGCAAAGAATCCGTTGATATCCTCATGGCTTGCCATAATGGACCAACTGGGGGACATCATGGTGCCAACTACACCGCTAAAAAAGTCTTTGATTCTGGTTTTTATTGGCCGAAGATTTATCGAGATGCCATGACTTGGTCACACGGTGTGACGCTTGTTAACGTCAAGGTAAAATCTCGCAACATGATGAAATGCCTCAAAATGCAATTCAAGTTTGCGAGATCTTTGACATATAGGGCATCAACTTTATGGGCCTATTCCCGTCTTCTCGAGGGAACAAGTACATTCTCGTGGCAGTAGACTACTTGTCTAAATGGGTTGAAGCGAAAGCGCTCCCCATTAATGATGCCCGAGTTGTTTGTAGGTTCTTAAAATCTCTCTTCGCCAATTTTGGAACTCCTCATGCTATTATTAGCGATCGCGGTACTCATTTTTTGCAATGACCAATTCACAAAGGTCATGCTTAAATATGGGGTTACCTACCGAATTTCTACCGCGTATCATCTACAAACGAGTAGACAAGTGGAGGTTTTAAATCGTGGTTTGAAACGCATATTAGAAAGAACCGTAGGTGAAAATCGTGCTTCTTGGTCCGATAAGTTGGAAGATGCATTATGGGCTTTCCGTACCGCATTTAAGATACCCATCGGGTGCACCCCTTATAAGCTTGTGTACGGAAAGGCTTGTCATCTTCCTATCAAGCTTGAACATAAGGCATATTGGGCCTTGAAGCATTGCAACTTTGACCTTAAGACCGCGGGTGATCACCGAAAAGTTCAAATGAATGAACTTAATGAACTTCGTGATCAAGCTTACGAGAACTCTTTAATCTACAAAGAGAAAACAAAGAAGATTTATGACTCCAAAATCAAGAACCGCGTCTTTAACGTTGGTGATCGAGTCCTTCTCTTCAATTCTCGATTAAAGATTTTCTCGGGCAAGCTTAAGACCCGTTGGACCTGACCGTTCACCGTCACCTAAGTTTTCTCTTATGGTACCGTTGAGTTTACTTCAACCAACGGACCTAACTTCAAGGTGAACGGTCATAGACTCAAACATTACTTTGGAGGGGACATACCACCCATGGTTGTCCCGGATCTCCAAACCTTCCTCATGGACAATTAAATTCAGGGTCGAGTCAAGCTCGTGACTCGGTTAACAAAAACAAAGGCAACCCGTGTTTCTGTCTTTTTTCTATTTTCTAATAAGTGTGACGTGAGGGGGCTCGCCTCTTCCAATCTTGTGTTTTTGTTGTCTGTGATGATTGTCAGGATTACCCAGATTATGAAGACTCTCGTGCTCGTGGTTTTGTCCAACGCTCACTCGGTCTTCATTCCTTTGCATGTTTATTTTGGGAATCCTATATCCTTGATCTTATTGACTAACGTTTACTCTTTGGAATAATTAATAAACGGCTTTAGATTTACGTGAGATTCCCTTTTATATTAGGAATATACATTGAAATTAGTATGAGGGGGTGGCAACCCCCACATTGAGGACAATGTATCGTTCTAGTATGAGGGGGGAATCTATCGATTTGATCCCACTTGCATTTGTCTATGTCTTTCACGTAACCCCGTTTTACCAAGAAAATACAAAAAAAATAAAGTGATTTTAGGCTAATATTTAAAAAATTTTGCAAAAATAAAATAAGTGATTATCACAAATGTTGACTTTCCGCTGGTGAGTAATAGAATAATTTTTGACTTTACGAGCATGTTGAGCTTTGTTGAGCTCTAGCTTACCTTTATAAATGTATAAGCTTTTGCTAGTCTTTTATACAAGAAGCTTTAAAATGCAATTTTTAGCCCAAAAGGACAAGATTTTGCAAGTTTCCATAAATGACTTTAAATATGCAAAGCTTAATTTTATTTGGCTAAGCATTCGTAGATCTTTTTATTAAAGATTTTAAATTTATGAAGAACGAGAAATGATAGAGTGAAATATAAGTTGGAATGCTAAGCAAGGATTAGTTGGAAATCTTAAATGCTCATGAGTGTAATTTGTGGCTTTTTCTCCCAGTAGCTTCTAAAATGACTAATAATACGCGTTCTTTTTGAAAGACAAGTTAGAGTTTTATCACTCTTAAAAGTCCGTTAAGATCAACATTTTCCGAGTAAAAAACTTTATCGATGAATTGATAAATAAGAGTTTTTGATCAAAATATGTTTTTATTTTCTAAAAAGAAATTTTCCCGGTATACTGTGTAAATATGAAATGTTGCAAAAAAAAAGAATAAGCTAAAAATAAAAAAAAGGAGAAAAATGAAAAATGAAAAAAAAGTAGAATAAAAATGATAAAACGATAAAATTTAAACATTCTTTTGAACTTAAACTTGTTAATCCCTACAAAATTTTAAAAACCGAACGTTTGTTAATTTTGATCAGTATTCTCTGTGGGGTGTCAAAAGCCTGGGTACTTGACCGATGAGGTCGGGAGGTTCCGAGAAGAAAGTCACTCTAAAAGAATTAACTTACCTATAATGTCTTAATTTAAGAGGAATTAGCTTGCTTTGAGTTATAAACTTACTAAGTTTTAAGGAAAATTTTTAGTAAAGGGTTCAAAAGTCAGAGAATCTCGACAGATTAGTATTTGAGGGGTGTCAAAAGCCCGATCACTTAGCCAAAGAGGTTGGGATGTGCCGAGAAGAAATGTTGCTACATGGGACAATCTCACCTTTGAATTCATAAAACTAAAAGTGGAACGTGGAACTTGGAAAGGTTATAACTATCTAAAAATGTGGGTTGGATGGTCAAAATTCAAACTGAGCACACACACTTTAATATATTATATCTGTCGGGAGGAGAAGTTTTACACAAATTGCAAATATGAGTAGCGTTAGCATCCTAACTTGTAATTAACAATGATTTCGTTTTTAAGCTTAATTTGGGAATGAGTAAAAAATCAAGGACGATGAATTTATCCTTCTAGGGGACCTTAGGATTGAGATGTTTCTTATTCAGTGATCCTAAAAGTTATGATCAATAATGGAAGTCCAACATGTTGTACATAATGAAAAATAAGAAAAATATGTGCAAGAAAGAAAATGGTAAACGAGGAGTGTTTAAAAAACTAGTAATTTCTTAATCCCTTTTAATTTTGCACTTTGCTACTTTTCAAGGTATTTAATTTAAGGGGGTTGAATTTTTTGGTTTTCTATAGATGGATTTATTTCATTGCGTGAGGACACAGCAATATTTTAGTATGAGGGGATTGGGTATGTGCTTAAATACAAATATCTTTTTCTTAATAAAACGAGCTTAAATGACCAAAAACAGACTCAAAATGCCAAAAATGTGCTTGTTTTGCGTTATGTACTGTGCAGGTAACGAATATTCACAAAAAGACAAAAAACAAAGCCAAAATAGACAAAACCAAGCACGAAATTGGAAAGAGCGTGGAAAACCGAAGCCAAAGACATGTGCATCTTGGTGCATCTTGGTGGGCCAACCCAACCCAAGATAATGAGCCAAGTCAGCTTGTTAAACTTTTAAACAAAAGCCATAAACAATAAAAAGCCCAAAACCAAAAAAAATCCTTATAACCGGCCCAACAACCCACAAACCATAACTCCATTACACCACATGTCCCTGAACTTTACACCGTTAGTCCTTAAGGACTAACAATGTTAGTCCCTACACCTAACGGCCGTTATCCCCATCATCCCCCAATTTTGAATACCCCCGAATTTGGCGGGAAAGCTCAAATCGAGCCAAAACCCCTTTCTCCATTGGTATGATTGGTTCAAACACACTCTTCACCACTCCCTGACACACGCTCAGAGCCACGTGGTAGATTCGAGCCCTCCTATTGGCCCAAAAAATGCGGTTTACAGTTATGTGAAAGTCAAAGATTCAAGATGCGTTTTAATGGTGATAGAAGGTTTCCATAAGCGAATTTGGGAAAGATTGAAGGCTGAGTTGGCAGTTTTTTTAACCTCACAAGGATAAACACAACACTCCCTATAAAAGGGAGATGGAATTCACACAGAGAGATATCTAGTTTTAGGAGTAGTGTATCTTATTGCTTATTTACAGTTTTATTCTTATGTTTTATGTCTTTTAAATATTGTCATTCTACTTTTCAAAGCATTGTACCATTAAGGATTTTTCAATAAGAAGTAAGTTCTCAATTCTCTTTTACAGCTTATTTACTGTTTTGCTTATTGCACTACTTATTTTTGCTTATTAAATGCTAAAATTGCTTATTCTGTTCCTCTGAA
>BQNB010079691.1:0-30166 GCA_026074375.1 Tanacetum coccineum | reverse complement strand
ACAACACTGAGGCTCCCCACGAAGAATGACTTGGCCGAATAAAACCCTTATCTTGCAATTCTTGAAGTTGTTCAGATAACTCTTGCATTTCTGAGGGTGCTAGTCGATATGGAGACTTCACAACCGGCGTTGCTCCAGGAATTAAATCTATACGGAACTCAACTTGTCGTTGCGGTGGTAATCCCGACAAATCTTACAGAAATACATCAGTGAAATCTGGTACAATGGGAATATCACTCAACTCCGGTTCATCTGCCTTCGTGCTCATTAGCGTCTTTGTGCCTCCTAAAGTACGTTCCCTTTGAACACGAAGTATCTCACCACCTTCCAACGGTATCCTAACCACCTTCTCATGACACACTTATTGAAGGGTAATTGGTTTTCCTTGACTATTCCACAAAACAATCGAATATAAATACATTACAGAGATAGGGCTTTGAGCCCAAGATAAGCATGAAACAGCTAAGAGACAACTCATCATGACTAAGCGTGAGTAATCATACTAAACATAGAGACGACTATTATAGGAAAGGACCAATCAAATATTTTAACTGATATTGCCAACTAATACGCCCCCGCAGTTGGAGCGGGAGGGGGATGGACGCTCAAACTGGACCGAAATTCTTCAAACAAAGCTGAGGGAAGTCCTTTGGTGAAGATATCAGCATACTGGTAGCGAGAAGGTACATGTAGAACTCTAACCTGACCAGCGGTAACCATATCACGGACGAAGTGAATGTCGATCTCAATGTGTTTCGTCCGTTGATGTTGAACAGGGTTGGCAGACATATAAACAGCACTAACGTTATCACAGTAGACAAGAGTTGCAGTCGATAAAGGAGAGTGTAGCTCACGAAGAAGATTACGAAGCCATGCAGTCTCTGCCACAACGTTGGCAACACCCCGGTATTCAGCTTCGGCACTGGAGCGTGAAAGAGTGTGTATGCTGACGTTTAGCTAACCAAGACAAAAGATTATCACCAAAAAAAACACAATAACCTAAAGTAGACATGCGTGTAGAGGGGCAGCTCGCCCAATCAGCATCAGTATAACCAACCAGAGAAGTAGTAGCAGAAGCATATAACTAGAGACTAAAGTCCACAGTCCCTCGAACATATCGCAAGATACGCTTGAGAGCAGCAAAGTGAGGCTCCCTCGGACCATGCATATAAAGGCAAACCTGCTAAACGACATAAGACAAATCTGGACGTGTAAATGTAAGATACTATAACCCCCTGCAAGACTGCGATATAAAGTGGGATCCTCAACAGTAACACCGTCCAAACGCAGTTTAGATTCTGTATCAACGGGTGTTCGAGAAGGATTACAATGAACCATGTGAGCGCGCTGAAGAAACTGAAGAGCTTACTTCGTTTGAGACAAAAATAAACCTGTAGAATTACGATCCGCAAAAATACCAAAGAAATAATTAAGTGCTCCGAGATCAGTCATGTCAAACTCATTATGTAAGGAATCTATAATCTGTTGTAGTAGTGCTAGAGAGGAAGCTTTAAGAATAATGTCATCCACATAAATAAGAAGATAAGCAACCTGAGAACCCAGTCTGCAAATAAATAGAGAAGAATCACAATGACTGTGATAAAATCCGCCCCATGTGGCATAACCTGCAAAACGCTGAAACCAAGCACGAGATGCTTGTTTCAGTCCATATAAAGATTTATGCAAACGGAAAACATGGTTAGGGAACCTAGTATCAACAAACTAGGTGGCTGATGCATGTAGACAGTCTTAGATAAGTCACCGTTAAAAAAAGCATTCTTAACATCAAGTTGGTGTATGGGCCACTGACGAGACACGACAAGGCTAAGGACCGTGCGAATGGTGGCCGGTTTAACGACCAGACTAAATGTCTCATTAAAATTAACACCTAGTTGCTGACTGTTGGGAATTATACATTCATGACTTAGTACCGCTAGTGATAATACTTAGTACCGCTAGTTATAGTTAGTACTGACAGTACAAAATGTTAAGTACTGCTCAGATAGTTGAGTACGCGTTATTATAAAATAGTTAGTACCGTTTAAGAGATATGCATGAGTTATTATAGGAAAAGATATGCATGATCTTTTACGGGTTTTGTAAGCCAAGATTAGGGTTTTCTTAGTTATTAAAGGAACCCATACGCATAAGTTAGAGATATTCACTATATGTCAATCTCATGTTAGCAATTAATACAAAAGCTTAGTTATCAATATTCATTGTTCTTCTTTGCATTATAAGTTAGATTCCGCATAACTTATAGTGTTCTTAATCATTGTTTCTCCTGTAGTTTGTGTGAATCTATTCATATTAGCTACAACCCTTAACAAGGTAGTAAGATCTATATTCAAAGGGATCCACAAGTGGTATCAGAGCCTGTAGAGAAATTAATAAAACCGTTGAGGTAACTCGTTCTTCATCTTCTAAACCCTTAGATATTAATCTTAATATCCCTTTGTTTGATGAGCACGTTACTCATCAATGGAAGAAAAACACACTAACCTATATTTCAACCACCCCACATGCACCTATTCTTGATCTTAAAACTATCACTACAAGTAAACATGGTGTTAAGTTAGCTAAACATAAGATATTTGATGATTAGGAAGCCTGTATGTGCAAGATAGGATTAAAATGTTTAACTAAAGGATATGAAATGTAAGGTTGTTAGATCTTGCCTAAATAGATACGCGGTAGAATGTGTCCACCTTGAATGTTATTGGTACATATTCACTCGTAGGATTAAGAATGATATTGGGTTTAAAATTACTTACATTAACGACAATCATACATGTTCGAAAACCAAATTCTATCCAAATCATCGTAACGCTACATCACAAATGTTATGTCAATTGATAATGCTGAAATTCAGGGATGTTACAAGGGTATATAGATCAAAGGATATTATCAATGATCTATATAGAGTAAAATTTTGACGTTTCATACAAACGAGCTTGGAAGGCAAAAGAGTCCAATCAAGGCTATCCTATCACGTCATTTGCTCAACTAACTTATTATTGTTATAACTTAAAGCTAGCTAATAAGAATACGGTATACACACATTGACACTGATAATAAAGGACGTTTCAAGATGTTATTCATAGGATTTAGTGTTGCGGTAAGAATATACTACGTTTTATATTTGTTAATTGTTGTTAATCTTATATACCTTATGTTATGTATGTTTGCGGGCCTGTTACTAATATTCAGAATATGTTAGCATATACTTACAACAACACAAAATGCCTAGCATAATGATAATAATATAATATTATAGAATATAAATGTTTAAGGTTCCTTCCTTAACATTACACAAAAATTAACAAGCACACCATAAAGTATCCAGGTGCACATACATAATGCATCATACTACTTTTTAACTACACATAAACTGACATAAACATGAAAGTATTTAATTTGGTTCTTTAGACAAATAGATATTACCAAAAGCTTTTGTTGATGAACAAAGGATACTAGTGGATAAACTGACAAATCCATCATTCAGACTTCACCTGCAAAATGACATTGAATATACAATCACAAGTTAATACGTAGGAATGTACATTAAACTTAAATACAATAAAATAACCAACTTAGCTGATGCACCTTAACCACTTCTTCCTTCCCTCCAATGACTACACCTCTGTCCCTTCCCGTCTTCACGTCACCTTTGACTTCAACCATTTTAGCTTTCCCATTAACCATAACTCTCTTTTATATGGTTACAACACCTTGATTTCCCTCATCCTAAAATACCTTTTCTTTTCCCTTACTACCTCAATTAACCAAAGTTTTTGTTTACTTTTTATCTACATCCTCATCCTTAAATACTTTTTCTTTTCCCTTACTACCTTCATTAACCAATGTTTCCTTTTGCTTTTTATCTGCACCTTCATCCTCAAATACTTTTTCTTTTCCCTTATTACCTCCATTAACCAAACTTTTCTTTCTTTTTCTACTAGCACCCTCATCATGAATCACACCTATTTTCTTGCTCTTCCTGATCTTTCTTTTATATCTTGTGTCAAAAGGAGTAGAACTACAACACCTCAAGCCAGCGTCATCTTCTTCCCATTCCATGTTTTTATAATAATATTTCCCTAAGTTTTGTTTCTTATAAGCAACATACAAGTGTATGGAACCATTCTTTACAGCAGCATCAAAGAAGGAATGAACATCTTGTTGGGAATTATGCATTCCTGACTTAGTACCATTAGTTATATTAGTTAGTACCGATAGTTGTAATTAGTACTGACAGTACAAAATAGTTAGTACTGATCAGTTAGTTAGTACTGTTAATATAAAATAGTTAGTACCGTTTAAGAGATATGCATGAGATGTTATAGGAAAAGATATGTATTATCTTTTACGTGTTTTGTAATTCTGTTAGGGTTTATCCTTGGTCTATAAAAGGAACCCTACGGCATTAGAGAATATATACATCTTATATACAATCTCATATCTCATAGTTAGTAATCTGTAATCGTGTTAGAAGATTAATACAAAAGTTTAGTTATCAATATTCATTGTTCTTCTTAGCATTATAAGTTAGATTCCGCATAACTTATAGTGTTTATAGTCATTGTTTCTCCTGTAGTTTGTGTGAATCTATTCATATTAGCTACAACCCTTAACAAGGTAGAAAGATCTATATTCAAAGGGATCTACAAGTGGTATCAGAGCCTGTAGAGAAACTCTGAGTAAGAAGAAAAAAAACTAGTTATAAACCTCTATCTTACAAAGCAATTCAATGGATGGATCAGAAGATAATATTCCACCACCACCGCCACCACCACCACCATCACAAACACCAATACAACAAACTCCTCACACTGTTTTAACCATTAAACTTCCTATTCTTAAGAAGGGAGAATATGACATATGGGTCATGAAAATGAAATATTATTTGGCTCATACAGACTATCCTATCTGGGAAGTTATACAAAGAGGAAATGGTCTCGTGAGTGTCTCAACTGATATAAATGGTTTAATAAAGGTTTTGCTTTCCAAGACTGCAGAAGAAATTTTAACTAGAGAAAGAGAAAGAAAAGCAAGGACCACCTTGCTTATGGCTTTACCAGAAGATCATCTTGCTAAATTTCATAAAATGACTGATGCTAAAGAGATGTGGGAAGCTATCAAATCTAGATTTGGTGGAAATGATGAATCAAAGAAGATGCAGAAGTATATTCTAAAGCAACAGTTTGAAGGCTTCTCTGTATCAAACTCAAAAGGGCTACATAAAGGCTATGACAAGTTTCAGAGTCTTCTAAGTCAAATAGAGATTCATGGTGCAGGAGTCTCTACTAAAGATGCAAATTAGAAGTTCTTTAGGTCTCTACCTTCTGCATGGTCTTAAGTTTCCTTAATCATGAGGACCAAGCCAGGAGTGGACAGTCTCAGTTTTGATGATCTGTATAATAATCTTAGAGTCTTTGAGTCTGATGTTAAATACTCTACTGCATCATACTCTAGCACGCCGAATGTGGCATTTGTTTCTGAGAACACTAGCAGTACTAATGATGTTAGTACCACTTATGGTGTTTCAAATTCTTCTAGTCATAATTCACAATATGAACATCCTTCGTCATAATCCTTACTTGCAAATCAATCCAGTTGTCCACAATTGGATCATGAGGATCTTGAATAGCTTGATGAGTTTGATTTAGAAGAAATGGACTTGAAATGGCAGGTGGCCATAATTTCTATGAGAATGAAAATGTTCTACAAAAAGACAGGTAGAAAGCTACAATTTGATGCCAAAGAACCGGTTGGTTTTGACAAAACCAAAGTTGAGTGTTATAGTTGTCACAAGACAGGGCATTTTACTAGAGAGTGCAGATCCAAAGGGAATCAAGAGAGTAGGAGGAAAGATGCTTGAAACACTAGGAATAAGGATAAAGACAATAGGAGGAGATCTGGTAAACATGAGGACTCTAAAGCCTTGGAGACTCTTAATGGAGAAGGTGTTGATTAGACCAGTCACTCAGAAGATGAACAAGAGAACTATGCTTTGATGGCTTGCAGCAGTTCAGGCTCAGACATAGAGGTAACTTCTTGTTCAAAAGAATGTAAAGAGTCTTATGCTAAACTTAAAAAATTATATGATGAACAGAGGGAACAACTTAGAGACGCTAGTATAGAAATACAGGCATATATTCAAGTTTAAAGAAAGTTGAAGCACAATTAGTTACTCATCAACAAAGTTAACTTTGGTATGAGGAAAAGATAAGGTTTCTGAAAATTGACTTAGATGATAAAATTGATGTCCTTACATACCATAAGAAACTATTGGCAAAAGCTGAAAAAGAAAAAGAAGATTTAAAAGCTAAAGTAGAAAAATGACACAACTCTTCTAAAATCTTAATATTTTGCTAAATAGTCAGATGAGTGCTAGGGATAAGGTTGGGCTTGGGTATGGTGAACAAATGAATAAAGGTGTTTTAAGTTATGAAAAAGAAGTTTTCCAAAGTGTGTTTGTCAGTAGGACAAGTGATATAGAAGATAGTCTTGTGAATGATAGATATGCAAAGGGGATGCATGCAGTTCCTCCTTCAATGACAGGGATCTATGTCCCTTCTGGACCTGATAAGAAATAGATGACTCATAATTTACATATGGTCTAAAGCAATCTAAACCTAGTGAATCTAATGCTAGGAGCAGTGACTTTAATTCTTGTGAATCCAATTATAGTGAAGAAACACATGAATCTATGCATGAACCAGTTGTCAATGAACCCAAAGTAGTAAGTGAACCTAAAGTTTGGTCTGATGCTCCTATCAATGAGGGGTATGAATCAGATAGTGAAGATGAACACGTGTCGCTACCCACAAAAGAACAAGAAACACCTAGTTTTGCTTTTATTAATACTGTTAAGCATGTAAAAACTCCTAGGCAAACTATTAAAGAACAAAACACATGTAGTCAAAGTCCTAAACTTAACAAAAAGGATTGTAGTGATTTAATGGCTGAAAAACTGGGTTTGGGATATGGTTTTACCAAAAAGGCATGTTTCGTATGTGGAAGCTTTAGCCATCTTATTAGAGATTATGATTTCCATAAGAAAATGATGGCTAAACAAGCTGAATTAAACAATAGGATGAGTAAGGGGTCTAGTCAAAAGGAGATTAGGCCAGTATAGAACAATGTGCAAAGAGTAAATCATCAAAAACAATTTGCTCCAAAAGCAGTACTAACTAGAACTAGCAAGATTCAAGTTAATACTGCTAGAACTAGCGGTACTAACACAGTTAATACTGCTAGGCATAATTTTAACAGACAAGCAGTACCAACTAATGCTGCTAGGAAAGTTAATACTGTTAAGCCTATTGTGAATAATGCTAGACCAAAAGCTAGTTTTCATAAATCTTTTTCACCTTTTAGAAAGTCATTTAATAGAACAACAACACTTAGAACCAATTTTACAAAACAAAAGGTTAATACTGCTGAGGTAAATGCAGTTAGTGCTATTGGGGGGAAAAAGAAACTGCTGTTAAGCCCTCAGCAGGTTGTAATTGGAGACTAAAAAGACATTACTAGAACAAAGTCTCCAAATACAATGGTAGATCAAGTCCAAGAAATTGTGCTACTTTCAAAGATCCACTAGGTAGACCCAAGTCCAAAAAGGCTTGGGTCGCTAAGAGAATCTAATCTCTCTTATTTAATGTGCAGGATTATCCACAAAGAGCTCTACAAAACAAAGGGATTATTGATAGTGGATGTTCCAGGCACATGACTGGAAACAAGGCCTACCTTGCTGAATATCAAGACTTTAATGGTGGCCCTGTTGCTTTTGGAGGAAGTAAAGGTTACATAACTGGTAAAGGTAAAATAAAAATAGGAAAGTTATATTTTAAGGATGTATGCTTTGTGAAAGAACTATAGCATTTCAATCTCTTTTCTGTGTCACAGATGTGTGACAAGAAGAACAAGGTTCTATTCACTAACACTGAATGTGTTATTTTGTCTCCTGAATTTAAGTTACTTGATGAAAATCATGTATTACTTAGAATCCCTAGACAAAACAATATGTATAGTTTCAATTTAGTAAACATTGTTCCTTCTGGAGGTTTAGCTTGTTTAATTGCAAAGGCCATAATTGATTAATCTAACAAATGGCATAGGAGGTTGGGTCATGTTAACTGTAAAAACTTAAACAAACTTGTGAAGGGAAACCTTGTAAGAGGTTTACCTTTAAAGATTTTTCAAAATGACCACACTTGTGTTGCTTGTCAGAAAGGAAAGCAACACAAGGCCTCTTGTAAGGCCAAATCAGTGAGCTCTATTAGTCAGCCCTTACAGCTTCTGCATATGGATTTATTTGGACCTACATCTATAAGAAGCTTAAACCATAAGACTTATTACCTGGTTATCACTGATTATTTTAGCAGATTTAGTTGGGTGTTCTTCTTAAGAACTAAGGATGAAACTAGTGGAATCCTTAAAGACTTTATAAGATAAATTAAGAACCAATTAAATCAAAAGGGTAAATCTATTAGATGTAATAATGGTACATAATTTAAGAACATAGATTTTATTGAATTCTGTGGGTCCAAAAGGATCAAGAGGGAATACAGTAATGCCAAAACTCCACAACAAAATAGAGTTGCTGAAAGAAAGAACAAGACCCTTATTGAGGCTGCTAGAACTATGCTAGCAGATTCATTTTTACCTAACACTTTTTGGGCTGAAGCAGTTAGTACTGCTTGTTATGTCCTTAATAGGGTATTAGTGACCAAGCCTCAAAATAAGACACCTTATGAACTTATAACTGGTAAAATACCAATCATAAGCTATATAAGACCTTTTACCATCTTGAATACCATTGACCACTTAGGCAAGTTTGATGGAAAATCAGATGAAGGATTTTTAGTAGGGTATTCTCTACGAAGCAAGGCTTTAAGGGTATATAATTTAGAAACCAAGAGAGTTGAAAAAAACCTGCACATAACCTTTTTAGAAAATAAACCAAATGTTGTAGGGAAGGGGCCAACTTGGCTGTTTGATCTTGATTATTTAACTGATTCAATGAATTATCAACCTGTGAGATCAGAGAATCAAGCTAACAAACATGCAGGTCCAAAAGAAGCTAATCATAATATAGGTATAGAAGATAATATTGATGCAAGAAATTCTGAAATAGAAGCTATATATGCTCAGGACTACTTCGTACTGCCAATATGGTCTTTTAATACTTCAACAGTCAAGAGCTCAAAAGCAAAGAATGCTAGTGAAGAACCTAACAAACATCCTGATTTAAAGACAGATGAGAAGCAAGTAGATAAGGAGTATCAAGGCTTTTTGGATGAGCTTGAAAGGCTTAAAAGATAAGAACAGGATGCTAATGATGCAGATGAAGTTCTTAGAAAGAAGTTTGCCTAAGATATTAAGGATTTGCTTCTGCAAGCAGGAGCTGCTAAAGCTAGCAGTACTAATACAGTTAATACTGCTAGCATACCAGTTAGTACTGCTAGTCCTTATGGTGGACTATCCTTTACTGATCTAACCAATACTGACCAAGATGATGAGGGTGCAGTGGCTGACTTCACAAATTTAGAAACCATTATGAATGTTAGTCCTATTCCCACATCAAGGATTAACTATATTCATCCTTCAACTCTAATTCTTAGAGATCCAAACTCAGCAGTTTAAACAAGGAGCAAAGTAACCAAAATTTCTGGAGCTCATGCTTTTGTAAGTTATATTTAAAAGCAGAGGGGAAATAATCATAAGGACTTCCAGCATTGTTTATTTGCTTGCTTCTTGTCTCAAAATGAACCCAAAAAGATATCTGAAGCAATTAAGATAAAAGTTGGGTTGATGCTATGCAGGAAGAAGTGCTATAATTCTAGATTCAAAAAGTTTAGATTCTTGTAAATTTGCCTTATGGGAATAAGGCAATTGGAACAAAATGTGTTTACGGAAATAAAAAGGATGAAATAGGTGTTGTGGTTAGGAATAAGGCAAGGTTGGTTGCTCTAGGACATAGGCAAGAGGAAGGGATAGATTATGATGAGGTTTTTGCTCCTGTAGCTAGGATTGAAGCCATTGGGATCTTTTTAGCCTTTGCTTCTTACATGGGATTCATATTCTATCAGATGGATGTGAAAAGTGCCTTCATGTATGGCAAAATTGATGCGGAAGTATATGTGTCTCAACCTCCAGGTTTTGTAGATCCTAAGTATCCTAAGAAGGTCTACAAAGTAGTGAAAGCTCTTTATGGTTTACACCAAGCTCCTAGAGCCTGGTATGCTACTTTATCTACTTTCTTGTTGAAGAGTAGATACAGAAGAGGAACTATTGACAAGACTCTTTTTATTAAGAAGGACAAAAATGATATCATGTTAGTACAAGTTTATGTGGATGATATTATTTTTGGTTCTACAAAGTGATCTTGGTGTGATGAATTTGAGGCATTAATGAAGAGTAGATTTCAGATAAGTTCTATGGGAGAGCTCACCTTCTTTCTTGGATTACAAGTCAAACAGAAAAAGATAGTATTTTTATAAGTCAGGATAAGTATGTTGCATAAATCCTAAAGAAGTTTGATTTTACCAGTGTAAAGACAGCGAGTACACCAATTGAGACCCAAAAGCCTTTAGTCAAGGATGAGGAAGCTAGTGATGTGGATGTACACCTTTATAGATCCATGATTGGATTTTTAATGTACTTGACTGCTTTTAGGCCTGATATTATGTTTGTAGTCTGTGCTTGTTCTAGGTTTCAGGTCACTCCAAAGTCCTCCCATCTAAATGTTGTGAAGAAAATCTTTAGGTAACTAAAAGGCAAACCCAAACTGGGCCTTTGGTATCCTAGAGTGTCATCATTTGACCTGGAAGCCTACTCAGATAGTGACTATGCTAGAGCAAATCTTGACAGAAAATCCATAACAGGAGGTTGTTAATTTCTTGGCAGGAGACTTATTTCATGGCAATGCAAGAAGCAGACAATTATGGCTACTTCTACTACAGAGGCAAAATATGTTGCTGCTGCAAATTGCTGTGGGTAAGTTTTGTGGATTCAAAATCAAATTTTAGACTATGGGTTCAATTTCATGAACACAAAGATCTACATTGATAATGAGAGTATTATATGCATTGTAAAGAATCCAGTATTTCACTCCAAAACAAAGCATATTGCAATTAGGCACCATTTCATTAGGGATGCTTAAGAGAAGAAACTTATCCAGGTGCTAAAGATAGACACTGATGACAATGTAGCTGAACTTCTAACCAAGGCATTCGATGTTAGCAGGTTCCCATTCTTGATTGTTACTATTGGGATGAGCAATCCATAAGCTGCATTAGCTAAGAGGAGGCAATATGATTTGTTGTACAGTTTGTATGAAGTGTTCAGTGCGCAGAAGGATCTTGACCATAGTGATGAATTTCATGAAGTTATTTGGGTTTTAGAGAGTCATTGGAAAGAGATATAGGTGGTACTGAAGAACTGCTATTGCCAGACTTGTTCATTCTTTGGTTGACAAAAGTTAGTACCGTTGGTGCAAAGTTAATACCATTGGGCAATGATAGTACCGCTATAAATACGTTGGAGAAAATACCGCCAAGGGTCTAAAGTGTAAATTGAAATGGTTTCTTTGATCTTGGGTTTGTTCAACCTATATAAACCGATCTCAATTGCACAGTTTACTCACGTAAATTCTCTTAATCGCTTTCTTCTATCAACCCTAATCTTTTACTCATCGTCGCTTATCAATTCATTGGCTGTTCTTGAATCATACCCTAAATACAACATGGTCGCTTACATGGAAAAGACTAATGGAAATACAGAGTTTCATGAGATTATTAGCTTTCTTGTGTGAAGCTCCATTCACAATAATCAACAATGTTAGGTATATTACTGCCAAAGTAGCTGGCAAGCCTGTGTTTATCTTAGAGGCATCAATAAGAAGTGATCTTCTTTTTGATGATGCTGATGGGATAGATTCTTTGCCAAATCATGCTATATTTGATGCTATTCAGCTAATGGGGTATGAGGGGGACTTAATTGTCTTAACATTTAACAAAGCCTTGTTTTCACCCCAGTGGAGATTTCTTTTTCTTACAATGAATCATTGTATTAGTTCTAAAAGTACCTCTTAGGGATCAAATTCCCACTAATATTGCCACAACAGTAATTTGCTTAACCTTTAATCAGAAATATAATTTTTCTAAATGAATTTTTGATGGTATGATGCGACACTTGGATGCAAAGAAAAAGTTTGTTATTTATCCAAGATTTATTTGTCTTTTTGGATAAACAGCTAAAGAATGTGCCTGTGCCCTTAGACCATTTTCCTATTAATGCTTTGACAAGTAAAGTTTTCTCCTTTATGGTTAAAAAGGGAAAATATTTTTTAGGGAATGTCACACCTTTGTTTGATTCTATGTTGGTTCAACCAACTGAGGATGAGAGTTCCACTTTAGAAAGATAATCTGAACCTCTACCCACACCCTTTCCTCCTCACCTGAGTGCAGACCAACATGAGACACAGACTGACCCTTCTCCTAGACCATCATCTACTACTCATATTTCTGATTCCATTCTAAAGGGTTCTGGTGGGAATCATAGAGGTCAGTCATCCAGTGATAGATCCCTTTCAGGGAATGAGGGTGGCATGACACTCCAAAGTGTGTATGATCTTTGTATCTCTTTGTGTACACAGGTTACAGATCAAGCTAAAGAAATTAAACACTTGAAGGCACAAATCAAGAAGCTTAACAAGAAAGCCAAACCTGTTATCACACACCATAAAGCTTGGATAAAAAGTGTATCCATGAAGCAAAGATTGGCAGGAAAGAAATCCTAGAAGAAACAGTAGATGCAAAAGGAATCTGTATCTAAACAGGAGAGGAAACCTGCCAAAGCTGAACCTACAGTCCATAAAGATCCAGCTTTTGATGATCTTGATGATGATGCAATAGACTATATAGAGACTGAGGATGCTCAAGATGTGGGGAGGACAAGCTATGTGGTGCATGAAGAGGAGGAAAGTGTAGAAAATGGAGATAGTACTGAAGATGCACTTAGTACTGACAAGGAAAAAGTTAGTACTGACAAGGAAAAAGTTAGTACTAACAAGGAAGAATTTAGTACCGACAGACCAGATGAAGGTACTGCTGATCATACTAAAGAAAGAAGTGCTACTCAAACAGCTCCAACAACAACTACTCCAACAATATTTGGTAATGATGAGACCATTGCTCAAGTCCTTATCATAATGAGTCAGAACAAGGAGAAGCTCAAAGAAAAAGAAAAAAGAGTAGAGCTTAAGGATGTTGAGGAGACTGAGAGACCTAGGCCTACTTCAACAAGATCATTATTAACATTAAAGCCTCTTCCCAAGATTGATCCAAAAGATAAAGGCAAAAAGATGATTGAAGAGGAAGATGAATCTGATACTGATTCAGAAGATATTACTGAAGCTGAAAAGAAATTTAAGCAGCTTGCTAGGGATGAAGAGGTGGCCAGAAAGGTGCAAGAGGATTGGGAAGCAGAAGAAGAAGTGAAAAAGTTAGCTGAGGAAGAAGCTACAAAGGCTGCACTCTCTAATGAATATGATTTCATTCAGGCAAGACTTAATGCTGACAAGATACTTGCTGAAAAACTTCAAGAGGAAGAGAGAGAAATGTATACTATTGAGCAGAGAGCCAAATTTCTTCATGACACCATTGCTGCCCAAAGAAGATTTCTTGCTCAACAAAGATCTGAAGCTATCAGAAATAAACCTCCTTCAAGAAATCAGCTTAGGAACCAAATGATGACATATTTGAAGCATGTTGGAGGCAAGAAGCATTCTGATCTGAAGACCAAGGGTTTTGAAGAAATAAAAGCTTTGTATGACAAGATAAAAAGGTCTGATGATAGTTTCATTGCTATTGGTTCTGCTGAAGATGAAAAAGTAATCAAGGAGATGAATGAACAAGTTGCTGATGCTTCTAAGAAGAGAGTAAAGAAAGATGACAGTATTAAGGGAGAAATTAAAGAAGAAGAAGGAACTAGAAAAAGAAAGCTTGGTATAAGGAAGAAGATGAAATCTAAGAAAAGAAAGTTCACTTCTAAAGATGATGAAGAGTTAAGATTGTGTTTAACTATAGTTTCTGATGAGGATAAGGAAGTGGATTATGAGATACTTGACAAGAAGTATCCTATCATAGAATGGAGATCTGAGTATCTTACAACCAAACCACAGTATGATGAGACTGAAGAGATAGAAGATGTTTATCTTAATGTGGTGATTAGAAGTAATAGACAAAGAAGATACTTCAGTACTTTGATGGCAGTGCTTTCAATACTTGATAGAGATGACATAACGACGTCCGAACACGACCTAGTCCAATTAATATTCCATTTTAATCATTCATTTCCAAAATAGTTTTCAGATTTGATGCATAGAGGTTAGACGCATGTTGTACGGTTATCTTTAATGTTTTAATGGTGTGATGGCTGGCGACTTAACGTCAATTGATACCATAACCCAACTCATATCTTTGTATAATATACTTATAAATATACTTCGATAATCCATTCGGTACACTTAGTTACCAAAATAGACATTTATGTTTATACGAAATGAAACGTTTATTTACGTTAAACATTTTAAAGAAGTTTAACAAAAAATTGCATTTTTCGTCTTTTAGTCGACTTATTATAATAATAAAAAAATATAAATATTTTATAATTAAATCGAAAAATCCTGTGTTGTGTAAAAATTCTAAGTATAAGACTTTTTTACAAAATTTCAACAGACCCTACGTTTATATACAACGTTTTCCAAGGTTTTCAAACCTTAAATTCAACCACTTTTCGCAAATTTCACCATTTTCCGACAATAATCTAAAAATCACATTTCACAACGCTTATTAAGGCCTATTTCCTAAAACGACTTTCAATATCATTTCACAAGTATATTCCACTTTCCAAAAGTCCGTTAAAATTCACAAAATGACTAGTTAACGCTTATTGAGCTTTAAGGCCCAATAAGGGTCCATTAAGATTTTTATATATCCAATATACGTTCTAATCCCAAAACCAAGGCCCATTAGTATACATAAGCTCAAATCAATAAGTAAATAAGTGACCCAGACCACAATAGGTCTCCAATAAGCCATGACTTATGGAGCACTTATTGGGCCGTGAGCCCATAAGCTCAAAAATATATATATTAAGCTTAAAAATAAGCTAATAAGCGACGTATCGTATTTGGTTATCACCATAAGCTATAAAAATAGTCTACAAAAATATGACATACTAGGGTAATAACCAAAAATATGTTTACTAACTCCCTTGTGGTTTTCGAACCACCATAAGCCCAAAATAAGCCGAAAAGTGCTTTTAAATAAGCTAAATAAGCTATTATCCAAAATAATCTAATTAGCAACAAATAATTTTTAAATCCATCATGACCACAATATCAGCAACTAACAAAACACATCTCTTTTTCTTTTATTTTCGAACCAAACGCACCTTATTATCTTTCATTTCATTTTCTTGTTTTGATTTTTACGACGATCAACTTGTACAACTAACATCTATGCATCATAAGGTATTCAAAAGTACAAAAATATTTGAAATAAGATGACTTACAAAAATTGTCACTTTTTTGAACAATCGACATGAACCAACAACACCAAAATGTTGTTTAAATGTTAACCCGTGCACTTGAATCAACCCGAAAAAGTACTCTAAAACCACCATGTCTTGAATCAAAACGTCCAAAAATACATTTGTATGAGTGGTGTGTTTTTCGGGACCGTGGCTAGAGGGAGAGGAATAGAGAAAAGTATGTGTGTGTGGTTTTTTTTTTAAAAACAAGATGGAATGTGTGTTATGGAATCAAAAAAATACTTGTACATCTGGTCAAGGACATAGCTCCTAAAAAAGAAGCCATCTTGATCTTCCCCTAGCTGACCCGCGCAAGATTTCCAAGGTAGGGCTCCGGATGTCGTTTTTGGTCGAGTTACTAAAACTCATAATCGTGATTGTGAAAAATATTTTCCTGAAGTTACATAAGCATTTATATTCATCTTAAAATACTTTTCCAATAAGCTTAGATATTACTCGTACATTTCCTACGATATACTTCCCATAAAAAACTCATTTGTACATTAACTGTCTGTGTAGGACAACGGTTTTCGGCATTTCACATTAATCAACTAAGCGATCCAAACACCTCATAACCACAATCAACATAAAATACCCTTAAAAAAATATTATCATACCCCATATGACCACAAATCACCTCAATCACGTAAATCATCACTGTCAACACGGTACTTGTTCTAACATAAAATGACAAAAGTCAAATAGTCAAATGACTAAATTAGAACATTACAACTCACAAAAAGGGCAAAGGTTACAATGTCAAAACTCCATTCGGAGATTACAAGAGAAAATAGAGAATACATTTTGACCGTGAAATGAAAATTCATGAGCTTCTTCATTGAGCTTTTTGGGCCTTTGGATGCTTGCGGTGTTCAAGCTGTCTTGTAAACAACCTTCTCTACAAAAATAAAAAGATTTAATTTAATTTTCAAGCACATTATCATATATGATATATTAAAATGTTAAAAAAGTTAACTTTTAAACAGATTACCATATATGATATTATACACACAACTAACTTTTCAAACCAATAATATGAACAAAATATCCATAAACGCTTAAAATCTAACTTATATCATATATGATATAGTATATAAGTTTTATCATATGTGATTTTTCACTAACACGTCATCATCAACAAATACTTTCTAAATGGTGATAACTTAACTTCTAATAACATATTTTCTTCATCAACATCAACATACTCTATCTAAAACTTACTTATCACTATAACGTCATCAAATATCAAATATCTTCATTATAGATTTAAAAACATAATAACTTGAACAAAATCACAATAATGTTCATGACAAACTATATGAACACATAGGTTTCCACTATTTACGAATAAATAACAATAAATTAATTAGAGAAGTGTTTTATACGTGAATTATGTGATTTTTAAGCTTGTTAACATTTCAACGTTTTTCTTTAACTATGAATCTTCATCTATAACTTTCTAATCGTTTAAGATTTGTGCCTCAAACAACATCGTCGAAATCTTTTCTTTCTTTCTATTTTTTTAGGAGCCGATTTGTGAATGCGATTTTTTGAGTGTGTGTATGTTTAGTGTGTGTAATTTTCAATATGTGTAAAACTATGTGTTTTGTGTGTTTTTAGTGTGTGTTTAGTGAGAGAGAGAATAGTAGATGTGAAAAAGATGGGGTGTGATGATTGATGGACTGTTAGGTGTGTGAGGTAAAATGACTAAGATGCCCCTCTTCTTTTTTTATAAATCTTTTTTTAATTAATAAAAGTGTATTTAATCCCCTTGATTGTTTTTAGACGGGCTTAGATGTGTACCCGGTATACAAGAAAAGGATGGTATCCGATATAACTTCCCTCTAATTATAAAGGATATTAAAATCCTGAGATAGGACAAATAAATAGCACGATCCAACATCTTCTCATAAACCCTAAATTCATAAACCTCTTGAAGCATTTACGGTATGCTTCTACTTGATCAGTTTCTTTTAATCTATTAATGAGATATATAATTGTGTTCTAGATATATGACATATTAAATCATGTTGCACTACACTAGGTTTTAATATCATCTGTCAATTGAAATCATATTTAAGAAACCAAAATTTAATACTAATATAGTGTTCGAATCAAGAAGATGAAATGATCACATGTTATAAGGCAAGTAGCAAACTCAAAAACAAGTGATTACTGATGCTTGTAAATTAATATTGCATGGTTCATGGGAGGAATAACTTACATCATGATGTATCATCTTACAATGTTATTTACCTCCTTAATTATAACGTAACCCTAGAGTACGTGATAGCTAGGGAAAATATGTGCCTGTGTTATTCTTCTTTATGGAGAATTGCTCATCAAAAAGCAGTGACGTCATTGTTGTATATTTGTACCTCCAGTTTTTTGATAGAATGCTTGTCCTTACAACATCTTGAATTGGGAGACACTCTAAAATTGAGACTATTAAGCTCTCCGGCAAGTTAGTGAATCTATCTTCTACATCACTGCTGGTTATAAGCGTCCGTTTATGGTTCCCTCTCAATAAGGTTTCGAGAAAACCATGAGTGATTCTATTTCAATTCGCCCATGCGTGCTTGCCATACGATCTATCTTTTATTTCTAACTTTTAATAAGAGGAAGACATGCAATGGCAAGCACGCATGGGCGAATTGAAATAGAATCACTCATGGTTTTCTCGAAACCTTATTGACAGGGAACCATAAACAGGCGCTTATAACCAGTGACGTAGAAGATAGATTCACTAACTTGCCATAGAGCTTGATAGTCTCAATTTTAGAGCGCCTCCGAATTCAAGATGCTGTAAGGACAAGCATTCTATCAGAAAACTGGAGGTACAAATATACGACAATGACGTCACTGGTTTTTGATGAGCAATTCTCCATAAAGTTTGCAAAAAATGGTGCCTTTGGTCTTAACGGATTTATAAGGATTATAAACCAAGTCCTCTTCTTTCACAAGGGTTCTTCTATCTCAAAATTTTATCTCCACATACCAGACATTTTTCTTGATAGCTTCCGAGAAGTAGATCTATGGATGTTATTCTTATCAAGAAATGGTGTTCGGGAATTCCACCTTATGAATACCAATCAACGTTATGAACTTCCATCATATGTGTTCTCTTTTCTAGAATTGAGGACACTGAAACTTGATAACTGTTTCTTTAAGCCACCATTTAAGTTTGATGGATTTTTCAAACTTGAAAATCTTGATCTCAGACACATTAATTTTGTGGCTAGCTCATGTAGAACTCATATCAACTTACCACAACATAAAAGTTTAACCTTGGGATCATGCACCAATGTTTACAATTTCAACATCAAGGCCCCAAAACTGCAAAAACTTTACAAGTTGTTTTTACCCCCGATGCCATGTTGCTCCAGTTATTAATGCATAGGCAAAGCATTTATTTTGTTGGTATACTTTTCTAGAAAGAAGTATGAGTTGAAAGAATTAATTTGACCAGATTACTCAGTAACTTACCCAAAATGAGCCGTTTTTTTGTTCACGGTCAATTTTTTGAGGTATGATAACAATTATAAAATTTTTTGAGCTGGATTTTATGTCATCTTTGCCTTTTGTGTCTTTCCAGGAGCCTCTACTCATGAATTCTGATACAGGACCAGTTTCAAATTATCTGGAATCCCCATACTGCTTGGACCAGACATTAAATAAGTTGAAAACTATGAAAACAAAAAATATAGAAGGATCAAGACCGGAACTGCTTTTTATAAAGCTTCTAGTTGCCCATTCCCCTTCTCTTGAGAAGTTTACCATCCAAATTTGGGTAACTTCTGATGGTAATAAAAGGTTTAACATTGATAAGGATGTTATGCATTCTTTCCCCAGAGCCTCACAAAAAGCAGAAATGATCTATGTGGATTCGGAGCCATGATCCTGTAAGCATACTTTCTTCTTTGTACTATTAATCAACTTTTTTACCACTTGTTTTATCTGTCGTGGGGCAGCACAATGCAAGTAGAATTTTAAAACTTCTTAACAAAATACTACTTGCATATCTATTTAACAAAAAAATAATGAATTCTCGAAACCCCCCTCTAGTGAATCTTCGTTTCTGTGATGACAATCTGCTGTAAAAAATATATTGTTTTAAGCAATAAATACTAAAAAAGAAAAGCCGAAACTCATATCAGATAGCCTTAATGAAGATTTATGCTTTTTTACTGAGTACACAAATCTTAGTGAAGATTTTTCCCACTGTACCAACATATTGTATTCTTCTTTACCATTTTCGTCATTATGGCACCATTCCTTAAGCTTGATGGATATATTCTGACATGGACTCTTTCTCATATCCACTCCCTTTCTTCAAGAAAATGTCAAATTACCTTAAGAATTTAAACAAAATTTTTTCCCCTCTAATAAGCATTAGAATACTACGAGTAATTAACTTTATGTAACGCCCCTCAGAACTGTTGGAATTAGTAGACATTAAGATCATATTAACTATTAATAAATACGAGCACGCAGCGGAAGACTAGCACGTAAGATCATTCACATAGTCATATAAATTAACATAATAATAATAAAAGAAAAGCGTACCTTTTAGCAAATCTTGAATTAATAAATCAAGAACAATATAAGATCAAAGTATGATCTCTCTTTGGATTCGTACACACGTTTGTTAGCGATTCAATTAGAATGCTAGTTCTTTTATAAACAATAAGCAAAACAACTTACTTTAAGTTGATTAATCAAATCGGTTTTCCCACTTGGTTGGGTGTAGTCGATTGACTCAACACGAGAGAAGGGGAAGAGAAAAGAAGTTTTGCTTTTAGGGTTTCACCAAAAGATATATCAAAACAATGAGCCTTGATTTGTTTATATAGGCATAAGGAATTTGTTATAAGGAAACAAATTCCCACCTCCTCTTGTTGAGGTATAACCGGCCCCAAACACAAGCCCACAACCCAAGCCAAAACTTCCCTTTTCTCATTATTTAACATTAAGTCCTTTATGTTAACATTTAACGACCGTTAAATAAATTCCGTTAAGTAACTAATTAATTAACGACCGTTATCTTATTATTTACACAATTAATATAAATTAATTAATTATATTTATTGAATCCAAACGCTATCGTGTGCGTCTCCAAAGGCCCGAGTCGCATTCCGGACATATATTATTTACGTGTACATTCTTTCAGCTCCCACTTGGACATGTAACATAATATAATATAATAACATTGGTTAGCGTCTAGCAACACGCCAATGCTCCCGGATACTCTCGAGTGTAGTTTCCCAAAATACATTTAAATGATTATTCATTTACAATCCCTTTGTTTCTCAAATGCCATGCTAAAATAGATATGGATCATAGTCATTCTATTTAAACAATTTTGTTTCTCGTGTTTCATAATTAAATCAAGATTACCAATCTAATCGGGACAAATCCAGATTACCATTGGGTCTGGCCAGACACACATCTGATTAATTAAGCGAGGGGCCCAGTAGCATTATTATTTCAATCCAGTTGAATGAACAAATTCTATCTTGACTACAAGTATCTTATCATATATTTCTGAATACTTATGAATATAGTCTTTATGGCTACCTTGTTACGGGTAGTTTTAGAAGTATATCAAAAAGTACCATCCACATACATAAAACTAACTTGCATCTCAAGTCTAAGGATTTAGTAACGTAAATCATTTACAAGTTTCACTTGATGACGACGATCCATAAAGTGAGTGACTTGCGTTGGAGAAGTCCGACATGCAAATCTATTGAATATCGTGTGAGATGGAGAACCGTTCTTTAAATATTCTACGAATATAACCAAACACTCAAATATGTCTTAATTCAATTATATTCCCATATAATTGATCGACATAGACTATTTAGAATAACATTTTATTCATGGATTAAACATGCAAAAATAGGACCAATAATTATAATGAAAACGAATCATATCAAATACTTCAATTCATAAAATAACATTGTTTAACAATATCCTTTATCCAAATACTAAAATACAGATTACATGAAACTACTAGCAGGACGAAGACCCATGCTTCTAGCATGTCGAGTAAGCTTAGGACCGGCTAAGGCTTTCGTAAACGGATCAGCTAGATTTTCATCTGTATGAACTTTAACAATATCAATTTCGCCAGTTTTAATGCACTCACGAACATAATGATATTTTCTTTGAAAGTGTCTGGCGCCTTTCTGAATTCCTGATTCTTTGGCTATGATAATTGCAGCAGAATTGTCACAATTCATCTTTATCGGATAGTCATTTGAAGGAACTACGCCAAGTTCATCAATAAACTTCCTTATCCAAACAGCTTCTTTTGCAGCTTCAGAAGCAGCTATATATTCAGCTTCTGTGGCATGTTGTGCAGTAGTACTTTGTTTGGAGCTTTTCCATACAACTGCGCCCCCATTCAAAACGAAGACATACCCAGTTTGAGATTTCGTGTCATCTCTATCGGTCTCGAATCCAGCATCACAATAACATTTAACTTGCAGTTCTGCTTCAGGATTACCACCATACACCAAAAACGTGTCTTTAGTATTTCTTAAATACTTAAGAATATTTTTCACAGCAGTCCAGTGAGCTTCACCAGGATTCTGTTGAAATCGGCTTGTGATGTTTTGCGCGAACGCCACATCAGGTCTTGTGCACCTCACAGCATACATAATGGATCCTACAGCCGAAGCATAAGGAACATTTTGCATACGCTTCATCTCTGCAGATGTTGTAGCACATTGAGATTTATTTAAATGAAGATCAACTTGCATTGGAATGGAACCACGTTTTGAATTATCCATTCTATATCTCTTAAGGATTTTGTCAAGATAAGCATTTTGACTTAATCCAATCAACCGCCTTGATCTATCTCTATAGATTTTTATTCCAAGAATAAACGCCGCTTCTCCTAAATCTTTCATAGAAAAACACTTACCAAGATAGTCCTTAACTTCTTGAAGACTTGGTATATGATTTCCCATTAATATTATGTCATCAACATATAAGATTAGGAAAATAACGTTACTCCCACTAGCCTTTTGATATACACATGGCTCATCAAGATTTTGATGAAAACCAAACTTTTTGATTTCCTCATCAAATCTCTTATTCCAGCTCCTAGATGCTTGCTTAAGTCCATAAATGGATCTTTGAAGCTTACATACTTTACTGGGATGATTAGGATCAATAAAACCTTCAGGTTGTTCCATATAGATTTCTTCTTCTAAGAAACCATTCAAGAACGCGGTTTTAACGTCCATTTGCCAAATCTCATAGTCATAGTACGCCGCTATAGCTATGAGAATTCTAATAGCTCTTATGTCGGCAACAGGTGAAAATGTTTCCTCATAGTCAACACCATAAGTTTGAGTGAAACCCTTTGCAACAAGTCGAGCTTTATAAATGTATACCTTGCCATCCATATCTGTCTTCTTCTTGTAGATCCACTTACTTTTAACAACTTTTGCATTTGGTGGAAGCACTACAAGTTTCCAGACTTTATTATCATTCATGGATTGCATTTCCTCGTTCATAGCAACAAGCCACTTTTCGAATTCAGGGTCCGATAAAGCTGCTTTATAATTAGCAAGTTCATTAAGATCCCCTAAAATGTGCTCTTCAACTTCAATATTGAAGGAGAGTTGATCTGGATCGATCTCTACATTTAGACACAATCGACCAGGAGCTTTATGTGTCCTTACAGATCTACGAACGAGAACAACATCATCTTCTTGAGAGACAATCGGGGCAAGACTTTCTTCCTTAATAGGATGTTCGCTAGTGTTTTTAGAAGGTAAAATTTCTTCATCATCTAATTCTATGTTTCTCCCACTCTCCTTTCGAAGTATGAAATCCTTTTCCAAGAAATGTACATACCTCTCAACAACTATTTTGTTTTCAGGTGGGTAGTAGAAATAGTAATCCATAGTTTCCTTAGGGTATCCTACCAAGATACACTTAACAGATCTTTGTTGAAGTTTATCAGGCGTGTGACGTTTCACATGTGCCTCACATCCCCAGACCTTTAAGTAAGACAAGTTAGGAACTTTTCCATGCCATAGTTCATATGGAGTCTTGTCTACCTTCTTGGTTGGAACCATATTGAGAATGCGTGCAACAGACTCTAAAGCATAATCCCAAAAGGATAACGGCAAAGTTGTAAGACTCATCATTGATCGAACCATATCTAACAAGGTACGATTACGCCTCTCAGACATACCATTATGTTGTGGCGTGTAAGGATGAACGCTGTTGACAATTCCCATAAGCCTTTAGATAGTCCTATAAATTCATGACTAATTATATTTCCCCACCACGATCTGATCGTATGGCCTTAATAGTCCTTTCGAGTATTGATTTTCCAACTTCATTCTTGAATACCTTAAATGTTTTCAAAGAATCATGTTTATCTTAAGTAAATAAAACCTAACCCATAACCGACTATAATCATCAGTAAAGTAATGGAGCGAGTATAACTCGTAGCACCTTTCTTTGACACATGTTCCTAAGTGGAACCACAAACATCAGATATGAATTAATCCAAGTACAAAAAATCTTTAACTTTCTCATTTTAATGTGAAAAAGGTTTTTTCCTTGTCATCTTAACCAATATACAGGATAACCATCGATCCAAAACGGTTTTCATTAACCGTTAGGTTTTAAAAGTCCATCATGTTACAACTTTTCATACAATTCTTGTTTATATTGTCAAGACGACAATGCCAAAGATAAAAAGAATCCAATTAGGTATGGATTCTCTTATTGCTAAAAGAATAAAATGAATTATGATTGGTAAAGTAGAATAACGTATACAATTTCATAAATACCATTAAACAGATAAATAAGCATTAAAATAAATCTATTATTCATTGAAACTGATAAACTGAAGTCCGTAAAACATGGGTAAAACCCATTATTAACCACACGCCAAACCTAAAACAACAACTCCCTAGTAATAGAAGGTGCATAATGACAATTGTCTAAAACAATAATTAAACCATTTGGTAAAACTAAGTCAAAACTTCCAATAGCTTCCACTTCCGCATGCACACCATTGCCCACGTACAAGTAGAGACTACCACGCTTCAGCTTCTTTGCTCCTCTAAGTCCCTATTTTGTGTTACAAATGTGAGTACCACAACCAGTGTCATATACTCAGGAATTTTTAGGAAATGCAAATAATTCAAATAGTATAAATACCTGAAAAGGGGATGCAACATTTTGACCTCCAGTTTCTTCTTCTTTTTCATCAACTAAGCTAGATACAAAGGAAAGTTCCTTTCCATGTCCTTCCTTTTGCAGTGTTGACATTGTCCATCTTATGCCGGACGCTCTTTCTTGTAAGGTTGAGGCTTTTTGGGTTTAGTAGGATAAGAGTTTTTAAGACCCTTACCTTTCTCTTTCCCTTTAGCCTTACCTTGCGATTTATTCTTCTGGACTCTACCACTTTGAATCGCCATCACATGTGGTGTAGAGGAAACACCAACAATTTGCTGCTTGTTCCTTTTAATGCTTTTCTCAAATTCAATAAGCAATGAATACACTTCACTTATTGTCTTCTCTATTGATTGCATATTGTAATTTTGCACAAAAGCTTGAAATTCACTTAAAAGTAAATTCAAGATAAAATTGATAGACACTTTATCAGGAAAAGCATAGTTGAGTGTAGCCAATTGATCCAGATAGCTTTTCATCAATAGAACATGATCGCTAATGGATTGTCCTTCAGCCTGCTTACATGAATGGAACATGTTCACCAACTCTTGGAGTTCAACACCCGGAGGTTTTCCATACATCTTTTGGAGCTCAGTAATCATCTCTTGAGGAGATTTGTTTTCAAATTGCTGATAGAGTTTTGGAGACATAGTTCCAAGTATCAAACAAGCAACTTCATTGTGACGATCAAAAAGAGTATTCCAATCAGCAAGAACTTGATTATCAGCACTTGCGGCAGGTGCAGGTGGCAAGGGTGTTTCAAAAACATATTGTAATTTTTCAGTACGCACAACAAGTTTGAGCGCACGCAACCACTCATTAAAATTTGGTCCAGAAAGTTGATGCTTCTCAAGCATTGACCTGAAAGCTGAACTGTTTGTTTTGGTTTGGGCATTGTTGAGTGCCATCTACAAATAAACAAAAGTTTACATTAGCATTTTCGATAATACTTTCTTTAAAGAAAATTAAATACCCATGTTTATAAAATAAAGCATTAATTTTCGATAAAGCTAGGATCCACCTTGACATAACCACCACCGCATCAGTTGATCTGCTAGTGATGATGATTATTTAAAGGGTAATTAACGTTTAATAATTGCATCCAATACAACTCCTACATTATGGGACTCTACTTTATGTACATCACATGTGAACATTCAAACGTGAAAAAGTGAGTATGTTTATCCCATCATATGCCACGACTTAAGGTCTCACCTATCTTAACTTGATTAAGTCGGTCCAACAAAAACTATGATTATATAGCACTTAACGTCTCACTAATAAGTGTATTATATCACCTTGGGTTACAAAACCATGAATAGGTCTCACTAATCATGGAAGAGTAAGTGCAAGTGTTTTTCTAGTTGGATGGCAAAAAGACTTGGTTTTAAAGGGTATAGATTTTTTTTCGTGTCAAAACCATGTACAAAGAGCATGCAACATCTTTGTATCATGAATTTTATAAAACTATAATTTATAAAAAACACCTTATGGACTATAAATTGCTAGTCTAATCATGGAAGATTTTATATCGGATGTAAGCCGAATCCACTTTTGACTTTTTGCATTATATAATCCATAATAAATCTAATTTCGATAATCATTAGTCATGTTTATATTTGTTTTTCGAAAAACCCTTTGCTTTGATGTACAATACATATCAATTTATTAAAAGCAAACAAATAAACATAAACAACTAAAACATATATCTAATTAACACATTAATCACATACCACATGCATAACCAATTGATGATAACCTAATATCTATGTGATTTAAATTAAATTAAAGACACATAGCATAAAACTGTCAAAACAATTTAAATTCACTTCAGGTCACATCAGAGTGTAACTAGAGTCTTCTCGAGCCTTAGCTCAAAACTACAAAGTTGTAGATCTACGAGTCGTGGACCACCCACAAAAATTTCAAAATTTTTCGATATCAGATGTATTTATTATGAATTTTTTACTAACATGTGTCATACCACTTACGAAAAACGTAAAATTCAACTAATACACATCAAGATCCGATTTTTATCATCAATTATGCATGTTTAACACTTAACAATTATTTACAATCATATATCATATGTCATTATCCATGGTAAACTTGTAAGATTCACCATGGATCTTATCAAATTAACGTTTAATAAAGCGAGAAGATTCATATTAACAATTAATACATACCGATTATTAACAATTAAACTACGATATCCATCAAATAAAAATTGCATACATCTTAGGGTTTTGTCTAATTAATTTTATTAACCCTAATTAGGGTTTATGAACACAAGATCATCAAATAAAAAATTAAGACAACATCAAAACCTAGCAATTTTTTAACGTTCTTGATAACAATTATGTAATTTATAGATCTATATAACCTGGCTCTGATACCACTATTGGAATTTATAGACATAAAGACAATATTAACTATTAATAAATACGAGTACGCAGTGGAATATAAACACGTATGATCTTCATATAGTCATATAATTAACATAACAAGAAAGTAAAAGAAAACGTGTACCTTTTAGCAATTCTTCAATCAAGAAACAATAAAGATCAAAGTATGATCTCTCTACGGATTTGTACACAATACGTTCTTAGCAATAGAGTATGCTAGTACTAATAGTGTTAAACAATCGCCTTTGGAAAACCTTGAATCAAATCAACACAAGAAACTATGTTTCTTGTTTCCTTGCCGTCGAACAAAGCAAAACCGAACACCCCTATAAATGGTTTCGGTCGATCAAGCACAAAGAGAAAGAAAGAGAGATTTAGGGATATATCCAACTAATGAATCCTTAATCTCTATTTATAACCTTCTCAATACTTGGTCAACAAGCAAAAGCCCACCTCCTTTGGGTTGGGTTTATTCGGCCGGTTAGAGCAAAAGGGAAGGGGCATAGCCCACTTTCCTTTTTCCCGATTTTCCTTTAAAGTCCTTATTGTTTAACATTTAATTAATTATATCTAAATATATTTAATTAACTATTACCAACGAATTACGTGTGCATCTCCATAGGCTCAAAACGAGACCGGACATATATTATTTATATGTACATTCCTTCAGCTCCCACTTGGACATGTAGAATAATATAATATAATAACATTGGTTAGCGTCTAGCAACACGCCAATGCTCCCGGAAACCTTTGAGTGTAGTTTCCCAAAATACATTTAAATGATTAATCATTTACAATCCCTTTGTTTCACAAATGCCATGTTAAAATAGATATGGATCGTAGTCATTCTATTTTAATGATTCTGTTTCTCGTATTACATAATTAAATCAAGATTACCAATCTAATCGGGACAAATCCAGATTACCATTGGGTCTGGCCAGACACACATCTGATTAATTAATCGAGGGGCCCAGTAGCATTATTATTTCAATCCTGTGTTATTGATCTAATAAGTAACACGCCCCGGATCCTTATTCCGCTGCGACCCATTTTGGGGGTGTTACACCCCAGCTGATTCACAAAGTCCATAATTGCTTCACCATCAGGAGGTGACTCAAATGGGTGTGGTGGATCGACAAGGGTAATTTCTAAGGCCTTTCGAAGGAGATCAGCATTCAGATTGAACCATTGTTCATCAAGTTGGTAGTTATAAATCCCAGTCTTTACATCATAAGTCATAGTGTTCCAAAACTGCTGAATGTAGATAGCAGGAACACTAGCTGAAGCAGAGAAGTCTCTAAAGAAGTTGGTGTTTTGAAGGATGCCTACTGAGATTTGAAAGATGGGATAATTCTGCATCTTTTGTATGTCCAAAAGAAGATTGCTTTTTCTGATTTGTAACCATGCAGATCGAGGTAGAATCTGTTCGTTAGTTCTTGTAGGAGCTTGAGCGAGAACGTTCTCTTCTGCCATTGTATCTGCATAAGAGTATTAACAAAGGAAGACAAACATGGCAGAGAAACGATGTTAGAGAGAACGCTAGTCTTGAGTTTGACATCTCATTCAACGATTGATTAAGACAGAATTATCTCTGGTTTGATGAAATGCAACAGATTAGGACACGGATCATAGTGTTATCCAACAGATTCAATTACATGTTAACTAAGCCCGGATGGGTGATAAAAATGTAACTAGGTCATTGGAATGGGCCTTGAGTGGTTGATGAGTTTAAAGGGCCAGATCATAAAAGATTGGCCCAAACCGCCGCCTAGCAGATTGCCCAACCGCCGCGAAGACGTTTGCCAAACTGCCGCGAAGACGATTGAGCAAACCGCCGTTTGGCAAATTCACCAAACCGCCATGAAGGAATAATAACATTTAATCAAACCACCGCGACCAAACCGCCATGAATATTATAATAATATTAAGATAAACCGCCGCCATATTTGAAAATTTTGAAATGGCGATTTAAATATTTTAATATTATTAAAATATTTCACCAAACCGCTACGTAGCAGCGGTTGACCTGTTGGAATAAAATAATGAATAAATTCAAGCAAACCGCTGCGCATCAAACTACCGCCGATTAAGAAAAATTGAAACGGCGGGTTGATTATTTTAATATTAAAAATTATTTTAACCAAACCGCTGCGATGCAGCGGTTTCCCTGAAGGAATAAAATAATATTAAGATAATCAAACCGCCACCTATCGAGAACATGGCAAACCGCTACCTAGCAATTTAAAGCAAACCGCCATCAAGAATCAGGCAAACCGCCACTTAGAAACATAAACTTAACAATTTTTATTTCTAACATTTTGGCTATTCTGAACGCACTTTCAGGGCAACCTAAGCTTTCCTAAGATTCTGGTACACACTAACACCTATCTAAACAACAATCAAACGGCCTTTGACTTTCTAAATGTCAAACCGCCACCTAGAACTAACTATGTATTGCATTCAATCAGTTAATGATCACAAATGAACATCAAAGCTACATTAACTAACCCTGATAAGCATATCCCAGCAACAAATACACAGTTCCAAACAATCGAAGGCTTTTTGATCAAAAACGAATCCATAATCATTCATAGGGCAAGCAAATGTTTGAAATATGGCTAAACAAACATAGATTAGTGATCACAAACCCTATGCGCACCTTTCCCACCATTCAATTGCAATTACCAAACAACAATTTGAATTTTCAAAACCCTAAGAGTCGTTTATGGAAATTTGCACAGATTTGTAGTGTTTTAATACGATTCCTTAAGATGACAAATAGATCAAAAGATGTAGAATGAGATTTAAGCATTACCTTTTCAAGGAAATCACATAAAATCAAATAATGAAAGTGGCGGGTTGCTTGGTGGCGGTTTGCGCGTGGGTGTGTGTTTTTTAGTTTGACCGAGTTTTGTGGAGGTTTGACCAAAACAGTAAACCGCCACCAA
>BQNB010079690.1:0-26874 GCA_026074375.1 Tanacetum coccineum | reverse complement strand
TCTAACTATATAAGATATACATTGACTTAGTCCATATATATCTTTTCACACGTCATTATCTTCATGCAGTCTTTAACTTCTTTTGGCAGTCTTAAGTCTTCAGCAGTATTAAGTTTCTTTGGAAGTACAAATTTAACACAAGCAGTACTAATATTGTACTAGCAGTATTAACTCAATTAATACTGTTAGTTATAATCTGAGCAGTATTAATCTCTTGAACTAGAAGTACTAACATGTGAAGATTTATTCCAAATAATCCTCCCCTAAACTTATGATTTACCTTTAAATCTTAAGTTTCTTCTGAATCAAATCTTCTAGTCTGCTCTACTGAGGATGCTTCCAAACACCTTATTGTCTTGGCATGTTTGCTATTATGTTGATTTTCTGTAAGAGCTCATATACCATATCAGAATATTGATCGATTCTTAGCTTATTATACAGCATCAAAGTTGCAAGTGCTTTTGTCAAAGGATAATCCTTCTCAACCAGCATGTAAATAACATGTCCTCTTTCTGTAGACACATGATGAACACCACATGTATCATATAACCACCATTTTAAAGGATCATGCATATATCTTTGCAGCTTCCAGAGAGTATCATTGTCATCTGGTTCAAATAACCTTTTTAACTATACCCAAAGTTCTCTTTCTTTATCTTCAGTGGGTTCTGTTATTCTGAATCTTTCCTTAACCAAATTCCAAAGCTTATCCAGGTCTTCTCTATCAAATTTCTTCAACATATCATCAAAAGTTTGATAAGCTTCTGTATGTCCTCCAACTCTGATAATCTTCTAGTATTTTCTTATGTCTTTAGAGTAAATTTCCCAATCAATAATTGGATATTTAACCTGTAAGGCTTCAACATAAACCTCTTCTACTGGAATTACCATTATCATCTAATGTAGCTGTTCTTGAGATAGTTCTTCTGCTTTTGATTCTTTACCTGTTTGTTCTTGAACTGACCCTGAAGCTTCTCTAGTCCTTTGTCTTTTAGCAGGTTCTTCTACAACATTTTGACCTGCTCTTTTTAGTCTTTGAACTTCCAACTCAGAATCCATAGGCACAAAAGATTGATTTTGATCCCATACTCTTTCAAATATAGGTCTAATATCTTCATATTTCATTCCCTTGAAATGACTCAGCTTGTATCCTCCCTGATTTTTCAAATACATGCACATGTTCTTCCTTACTTCAGCTTTAGAGAAAGATCTGTTCTGAACTGCATAATATCTTAGAATAATAGGATCACTCCAATCAATATCATGGGCTTGATCAACTTCAGCTACAACCTCTTGTTCTTGTCTTACTCTATCAAATTCTTCTTGTAACTGTTTAGCTATTTCTGTATCCCTAGCAATCCTTTTCTTGTCATAGTGGCTTCATGTGTAGCATTGTCTCCCAAAGAAAATATGTCTGTTACAGATTGAGAGCAATTTGATCTTATAGTAATGACTGTTGGACTAACAGTATTAATATTTAGACTACCAGGTCTAAAATTTGCACTAGCAGTATTAATACTTGGCCTAGCAGTATTAATATTTAAAGTACTGCTTTCAGGTCTCTCTTGATCATCAACTACACTGGCATTAGTTACACCTTCATCAATCTTCTTTCCACGATCACTAGAAGGTTTTGGTTCATCATCACTATCATCCTTGGAAGATGAATCAAAGTATGAAGCATCTTTCCAAATTGGCATCACAATGCAATCTTGACTAGTTCATTCTTTCCCTATAAATGTACCTGCATTAAGATCTCCTTGTGTACCTGCAGATTCATTAGTGATTGTACCTACAGCTACTGGTACATAATTTATAGATTGGGTTAGAGAATCAATATCAAACAGCCACTTTGGACCATTCCCTTCTCTCATAGGCTTATTCTCTAAAAAACCAATATGCAAGCTTTCTTCAACCTTCCTAGTTCTATTGTTGTATATCCTAAAAGCTTTACTACTCAGAGAATATCCAACAAAGAAACCTTCATCACTTTTGCCATCAAACTTGCCTAAATGGTCTAAGGTATTAAGAATAGTAACATGACATCCAAATGGTCTCATAAAACTTAGAGCTGGTTTAAAACCTCTAAAGAGTTCATAAGGTGTCATGTTATGAGGCTTGACTACTAAGACCCTATTCGGTACATAGCAAGCAGTATTAACTGCTTCAACTCAAAATGTAGTGGGTAACTTAGAGTCTGCTAACATGGTTCTAGCAGCCTCAACTAATTTCCTATTCCTCCTCTCAGCAACCCCATTCTGCTGAGGAGTCCTAGCTACACTATATTCCCTCCTAATACCCTTTACTTTGCAAAAATCATCAATAACTTTATTCTTAAACTCTGTCCCATTATCACATCTGATTATTTTTACTTTCTTATCCACTAGGTTTTCTATCTCTTTAATAAAGTTCTTAAGGATCTCACATGTTTCATCCTTAGTTTCTAAAAAGAAAACCCAAGTAAACCTGCTATAATCATCAGTGACTACTAAGCAATACTTCTTATGCATTAAGCTACTCACAAAGGTTGGACCAAATAAATCCATATGTAGCATGAATAAAGGCTTAGTAATAGGATTTAGAATTTTAGACTTACAAAAAGCTTTGTGTTGCTTCCCTTTAAGACAAGCAACACAGGTTTGGTCATTTTCAAAATGTTTTAAAGGCAAACCTCTTACGAGATTCTCCTTAACAAGCTTATTTATATTCTTAGAATTAATATGACCAAGCCTCCTATGCCATAACATTGATTCATCTAATGTAGCCTTTGCAACAAGACAAGTTAAACTTTCTTTAGAAATAATGTTCTTCATATCAAAACTGTACATATTGTCTTTTCTAGGAATTTTAAGAAGTATCTGACTTTCATCAGACAACTTAAAATTAGGAGATAAGACAAGACATTCAGAGTCAGTAAAAAGGACATAGTTCTTTTTGTCACACATCTATGAGACACTAAAAAGGTTGAACTTTAACTCATTGACAAAGTATACATCTTCAAAATCAAGACTATCAGTTTTAAGTGTACCTTTACCAGAAATTCTTCCACCATATGCTCCTCCCCCAAATGTAACATAACCTCCATCAAATTCCTTGAAATCTGAGAGATAAGCTATGTTCCCAGTCATGTGCCTTGAGCATCCACTGTCAATAAATCTTGTATCATCCTGTTGTGGCTTGCCCTACACATAAAAATAAGGAAATTAGTTTCCTTTGGGGACCCAAGCCATTACTGACTTGGATCTGCCTCGTGCATCAATGTAGTTGTGTTTCTTCATGGTGATTGATGCACTATCAAGTTTGGTAGGCCTCCAAACCCAACATGCTGAGGCCTTTACAACATTTTCCTGATTAACCCTAACAGCATTAACAACTGCTGAATGTGGCCTAGCAGTATTAACTGCTTTTGACCTAGCATATTTAACTGCTTTTTTTTTTTTGTTTTTTTTTGCCTTGGCAGTATTATTTTTTTGGGTAAACTTTTTGTTGGTTAATACTATTTTTGATTGATAGGGCCTTTTTACAGTTGATTGTGCTGATTTTGAAAAATGTGACATTGGTTTAGCACTAAAAACTGTAGATTTAGGATGAGCAGTATTAACTGTGCTGGCAGTATTAAATGGTTTTAGTTCCAGTTTTCCAATAAAACTGCTCTTGGGAACCATTTACCTTTGAGGCATTAGGTGTGAGTCCTGTTGTAGTAAAGTTGTAGTTCACCACCTGTTATAATTATTCCACATATACCAAACCATTCGGAGACACAGGCAGGCAGAACAGGACACGGGAATGGGCAGTGGTGGAGAGGCGTTGGGGGGTGTGGGGGGGGGGGGGGGGGGGGGGGTTGGGGGTTGGGGGGTGGGGGGCGTTTTTGGGTTAATTATGGGTTTGATTGTTTTTTAAGTGGGGGGTGGGTTGGGGTTTTTAAATTTTTGGAAAAAATTTAGATGAGTGATTGGGGTTGATGGGTTTGTTTGTGGGTTTACAAAAAAAGGATTGCTGTTCCATTTCTGTGTGGGCAAGTTTTTTATTTTGATCAAATGTGCAAGGCTCAATTAGGATTAAATCACAGTCTAACTAACCGGGTGATGTAAATGTTATAATCTTTCCTTTTAGATGTATTTTACAATGAGCCTGTACATGATCAAAACTCCCACAAATGAAGCAAGCTTTGTTATACATCACAAAATCACTTCCTAGTTGATTGGACTTTTGTCCATTCCAGTTTCTTTGATTCCCCCTTAGACTTTGGACTATACATTCACACATACCGAAATGACTTTTTTAACTGTTTATTCATGATTTTTGCTTTGACACACTCTACCTTTTTATCACAAGAAAAACAGTTTCTTATGATTAAGTGAAGACTCAACAAAGCTACTTGTGTCTTCTGATACTTGTTCTTTACCAAAGAGTCATCAGTAATTTTTCCTTGAAGCATCTGATTTTTTTTATACACAAACCAATTAGACTCTTGCTTACTATCCTCATACCAGTAACTTAAATTAGCTCTTTAAATTCATCAAGACCAGAATAAGACAAATCAAGCTTTTTAGTCGATTATAAGATTAAGGATGGGTGGAGGAACATCATTATACCCCAAACCCTTTTTACTTTTGTCAGTTATCTGACTCCCTAACAACTTGTCTAGGTCTTTGAGGCATTATCAAATTTCTTAATTTTAAATTCAATGCCCTCTTTTTCTTGCTTAACTTTTTCAAACTCACTTTTAAGCACATTTATTTCATAGTCTTTGCAAGCTCTTTCTCTTTTAAGAACTGCAACTTCATCACTAAACAAGAACCTCATTCTTTCTATATTGATAAGTTGTTCTTCACAGTTGCTATACCTCTTTTAATAAGTAGCTCTGTAATTCATTTTGATTAAGCATAACAATTAATCATCAACACAGTTCTTAAGAGTTACATAGTTTTTTTAGACAAGTATTCGTGCAATTTTATTCATTGTATACCTCAGAGTCTGAAAACGCTATTAGAGCCATGTTTGTCTGAACCTGTTCTTCTGCCATATCACTCCAGTCAAAACCTACACCATCTATAGCCAACATTGCCTTTGAAGATGTGTCTTTATTGTTTCCTTGCTTCCTAGTGCTGTCTTGATATTTGAATTGACCCTCTTTGTTCCTTGGTGCTCTACATTCCCTGGCAAAGTATCCCATCTTGTGACAGTTGAAACACTTTACCTTGGATTTATCATACCCAGCAGTATCATTAGTATTAATGAAAATTTTCTTTCTTGTTCTCTGAAAGTACCTTTTTGCCCTCATACATAGCAGAGAGAGCTGCCACTTCAAATCCATTGCTTCCAGATCATCTTTATGAATTTGCTCTAAGTCCTGCTGTAGGAGATTAGAACCATTGGGATTCTCAACCATGAAAGCATACATAATATTATCACTGAAGTTAGCAGTACTAACTTGAGGACAAGCAGTGTTAATATTAGGGCTAACAGTACTAAATTCATATGCAGGATTAGCAGTATTAACATCATTAGTACTGCTAGTGCTTAGAGTAGTCATAAAGGCTAAGTTTTGAGCACGACTACTTGCACCAACAAATTTCTTTATATCTTGTTCAACAATTTTGAAGTTCTTGTATGATCCGTCCAAATCAATACATATATATAATATATAGATACGTACTAATAAGGAAGATAATCAATAATAATATAGTATAGTATTTCCGTCGGGTTCTAGAAAAAACGCTTTTAACCAAAGCAATTTCAAAAAACTTCCGGATCGTTTCCTCGACGAGAGGTGAATGGAAATCTATGTTCAAGTTGTAAATCGAGCTTGAATAGCATAAAAGTTTTTTGATTTGGCTTTCTAAATCTACTAAAAGGAAAAGCATATAAAAGGGAAACTAAACTTTTGGTTTAAAACTATTTTTTATACTAAAACTTAAACTAATTTTTAGTTCTAAGATTTAAAACTACAAGATTATACTAAATTTAATCTAAAAGAGATAAATGACTAAAATGCTTGCTAAGTGATGTGAAATGTTCATTAAGTGCGGGCTTAGGTTTAATGAATTAAATGACTTATAAATAACTCTATTTATTAAACAATTATATAGTAACGTGGAAACAGCTAATGGGAGAAAAAGCACAATTAATACATATACTTGAAAGAGAACCAACTACTCTACGTTTAATTCATGACTATAAATAACACTATCATGTCTCGTTCTTGACATTTAAAAAATCTCTAAAAAGTGATTCGCGAATTGCTTAGGCCTATATAAAATCCAAACTCGGCATATTTAAAATCTACATGAGATTAGCACAAGTCTTCATTACGTTAATAACAAATCAAGTCTAGCATGTTTAAAATCTACTTGAGACTAGCATAAACTATCATCGTTAAATGTTAAGGAAAAAGCCAAGGTTTAAAACCGATCGGGTCAAAATTTATTTCTCGTTCTCACCTATATTTATGCCAAAACACTTATTACATTATTTTTTTTCTTTTTTTTTACAAATAAGATCTTAAAAATTTAAATTTTTTGCTATTTTTGTTGGGAAAGACGGGGTACTGAGAACAAAACACTAAGCAGAGTATAATCAAATCGATAGATCCCCCCCCCATACTAAAGCTACACATTGTCCTCAATGTGAGACTGTCACCCCCATACTAATTTCAAGGCATAATTCAAGTATTAAGGGTTAATCGATAAGATTATGATATGGGATTCGCTAAATGAAGCTGAGGATATGAAGCTCGAATAAATGGACAAAACCATGAGCACGAGAGTCTCCAAAATCCAAGTTATCATGGACATAAAACAACATAAACCAACAAAACTCGAAACACAAGAAAGGAAAGGCAAGCCCTCTCTCATTAGTTGTTAGAAAATAGATAAGAAGATAGAAATGCTTGTTTTTGTTAACCGAGTCACAGAGCTTGACTCCAGACCCAATTAATTGTCCTTTGGGGGAGCAAATAGATACTCACCGCTCTAATGTGAAGATGTCGGGGTCCAAAATGTGTCCTTCACTCCCGGTGGAGCAAGATAAAAGAGAAACCTCGGGGTAAGTGAGAAATGGGAGAAAAGTCCAGAATGATAAATGGTGAAGGAATCATCATCTCAATATTTTGAGAAAAATCAATCTCACTTCCCCTTTGGTCATCATTAAGCTCATTAAAATTATCAATCACGGGAGCATCGGGCTCAAAATGTAAGCAAATCTCAACATCCGGTGGTTCCGGAGGAGGACGAGGAAATGACGGATCGAAATGAAATGATTCAAACTCGGGAAGTTCCAAAAAAGGATCATTTGAATTATCATTGCTAATCAACCCCTCCTGATCGGGCTCAATCTCAAAAAGAAATGAATCATACTCGGGAAGAGAATAATTAGCATGAGTAGTGGTACTGTCGCTGCTTCTCCCGTCTCTTCCGTAGATCGATAAAAGTCTCGAATTCGGGTAAAGAAATTATCAATAGAAAAAGAGAATATCGGACCACCTCTAAGAATGAATCACTATCTGCGACGAGGGATGGGAAGATAGAGAAGGAGACATCGTCTGAAACCCCACACGATCCGGAGTAGAGTTAACTTTCAAAGATTCGATATTAGAAATAAGACGATGTACGTTTAATAATTTCTCTCGAAGAATAACATCTTGGATTTGAAAAATATCTTCTAAGTTAAACTTTTTCTCTTCTTGGTCATCATTCACCTCCTCTAAGCTAACGTACTCGACATCCTCAAAATCATCGTCATCACTCGAAGTATCATCATTTGGATCACATCGGCTTCAACGATTCCGCGGTGGAATTGGAGCGAATATGAGCGAGTTCACCGGCAGAAACTCACCTGGTGCGGAGAAAAGTTAAGGTCGATCTTAGGAAGTAATGGAACAATGCGAAGTATCACGGTTAATCAAAGATTTCCAACAAACAATCAAGGATCTTCCAACATTGACACAATTATTGTCGGACAAGTAAGGCGACGATCACTCGTTTCGTCGGAAATACCCTCGAACTCACTTAGGATTGGGACAAGGTTCTCAATACTAGGAGTAGTGTCAAGATGCTCGTCCCCCATATTTAGAGAATTATCGGGTTCTTCGATAGGTAAGTCAGGTGTGATTGCTTTAGACGTACAATATCGAGCAATAATATCTCCTAAAGGAATATAATCATCCTCGTCGACAAAAGGAATAGAAAGCATGTACGATGGGCAGCAGAATACTTTTCTTCTTCGTAGGGGGGGGTGGGGGGAAGCTTGCTCCTTTTTATCGAACTTCCTGGCCCATTCCATAAAATCTTGCTTAAGTTTTCGAATTCTTATCTCACAATCTCTCTTGTATTCTTCATCAATCTTCTCGCCTCGAAATCTTTTAATACCCAAATCATTCGTGATTTCTTTAATTTTGTAATCAACCAATTGCCGCTCATGCCTCATTTCCTCGATACTCATATCTCTTTAGCCTTTTGTTCTTCCGTGATTCGCTTTTTTAATTCCTTTAACATTCTTTGATCTCGTTTTAATTCTTCAAGCTCTTCAAGAATTTTATCAAGGGATTCTTGACAATAGACGGAGTCCTGCGGGGGTTGTGGTTGGTCAAAACCGGAATAATCATAACTGTATTAGGTTCATAGTAAGTTTCATTGATCGGTTGACATTGATAATCAATGTGGGACCCCCGCAATAAGCACAACCAAAGATATGTTTAGAAAACTCAGTGAATTTTGGTGGATAATATATTATCATTAAAGTTTTGATTTGATACACGCTTCCTGTTCATGAGACAAACGGGGAAACTATGGTGAACAATCATAACCATAAATGAGCATTATTTCCACATAACTCACACAAGTAAGTCTCAAACTGGGGTTGTGGAGGTTGGTTGAAAACACTTGGAGTAATATTGAAAGAATGAGGTTTGGAATCATAGATGAATGAATTCTCATCTTCATAATTGCATGTAGGATGAACACTTGGCAAAATCTGTGGGAGCTCATTAATGGTTTGATTGCATTGTTCTGGATTAGAGATAATCGGAACTTTTGGTGGACAATTATAACCGTAATGAGCACCTTTCCCACAAAACTTGCAAATGCATTGTTGACAAAAAATTCCATCTAATGAATCACCGCACTCGTAACAACAGTTTTGGTTAATAAGTGGAGATCCTTGCGAAGACTTTTCACCGGGGTCTTGATTGACAACGAATGGCTCTCGAGGAGCATTAACAACGTTGGTATTATCATCGGATGATTCGGAAATATCTTCAAAGTCTTTGGAAGTTTCATTTTCACCACAATATGTAAGCAAATCTTCCTTGAAATTCTTTCGTAAAAGAGCACATCCGCGACAATACGGACCATCAACCAGGGTTCCACATTTTACACAACACGGAAAAGAGTCGGGTACGGGAACAAGAATCTTGTCTTCAAGTCTCCCTATTGAACAACAATCTCTAGTGTACAAACTTCCACAAGTCGAGCATTCCTTAATTGCGTAAAGGGGATTCAAACGATGAGATGCCATAAGAATTAAACAATATAGAGGGTTAAAGAAAAGAATTAAATGGATAAGAAGAAAAAGAAGATTATTATTGGTTTTTTTTCGATTCTCTAAACAACTATGATGATATTTAGGCGACAAAACGAGAGACAACTTAAACAAATAATCAACTTACTCTCACGGGTAAGCTCTTGAAATAAAAAAAAAAAAATAAAAAAAATTGCTTCTTAAGTGATGCCGTATTTCGTAAGTGACACAAATGACCAAGTTTTAAATCTATTGGTTCGATTGGGAACTTGCAAGTTCACCGGAACTTATTTATATAATACCTCAATTGAAGGTATTATAGGTGGTGTTCTTTACCACTTGGTCTATTTTATTATCTTATATAGGACAATTATTTAAATCAATATTTAATTTTTTTTAATATATTTTTATGATAATTATACTTAAAAAGAAAAAGATTTTTTTTTTTTACTTTATATATATTTTTAATTTTTTTGATTTTTATAAAAGAAAATAAAATGGAAATAAAAAATATTTTTGGATTTTTGTATTTTATATAAGAAAAATAAAATGAAAAAGAAAAAATATTTTTGGATATTTATTTTTATAAGAACGAAAATAAAAACTTTCCCGAAAAGGATTTTCAAATCAATTCGAACCACGAACCCTCCCGTAGAAATCACTACACCTCTCCCCGGCAGCGGCGCCAAAAACTGATCCGTCCAAATCAATACATATATATAATATATAGATACGTACTAATAAGGAAGATAATCAATAATGATATAGTATAGTATTTCCGTCGGGTTCTAGAAAAAACGCTTTTAACCAAAGCAATTTCAAAAAACTTCCGGGTCGTTTCCTCGACGAGAGGTGAATGGAAATCTATTTTCAAGTTGTAAAAACACGCTGGGGGGGTGGGGAAGCTTGAAATAGCATAAACGTATTGATTTGGCTTTCTAAATCACTAAAAAGGGAAAAACATATAAAAGGGAAACTATACTTATGGTTTAAAACTAATTTTTAGTTCTAAGATTTAAAACTATAAGATTATACTAAATTTAATCTAAAAGAGATAAATGACTAAAATGCTTGCTAAGTGAAATGTTCATTAAGTGCGGGCTTAGGTTTAATGAATTAAATGACAAGTAAAATGAAATGCTTAAAAAAAATGACACGAAATTAAATTGCATGAAAAATAAATGACGAAATGGAAATCGAAAAGAAAATACTAATGACTAATAATTTTTTAAATCTTTTTAAACCTGCACCTAAATTCCAAATCACTAATCACTTAACAAGCACTACTAAATCTACTCACTACTCATAATAAAAACTAAACATTTTAAAAATAAAGCTACACTAAGCATGTCATAAATCAAATAGCCAAACATAAAATAAAACAATAAAATAAAACTACACTAATTAATTGAAAAAGGAATAGAAAATGAACCGAATTGGAGACCCGCAAATAAACGAATACCACCCGATTTATTTAGCTAAAACAAATAATTAAATTCGGTCTAGCTAAATAAATCCTTAAGCTCCTCGCCTCATAAGTTGACCGGTACCAAAATTCACACAAATAAACAAATAAACTGTTAACAGAAATCATATAATGTTTTGTAATTCAAAATTTGCATTAAAAGTTATATCAATCTCAAATTTTTTTTACAAACCAGATGTGACCCAACTATTTAAACATGCCCAAGATTAAATCAATGGGCCCCACGTATGCTTACATGAAAACGCAGGCCCAACTTAATATTTCTACAATCCAAACGCAGACCATAAACTTAAATAACGAAAAGGCATTTAAAACTAAGAAACTTTATCACAAGATAAGTCAAGATCCGGATAAGCCAGAGAATTAAGCATACCTCTAAAAACTAAGACACAAAAATAACATAAATAAAAAAAACTTAATAAGCTCTTAACACTTTAATAAGTGACAACGAGACAAAAAGAAAACATGAAAACTCTAGCACTTAACACACAAATTTAAAAGAGATGTAACAAGTCAATCAAGATTTAGGCCGAATAGTTCAATAAGCTATTAGAAACTAACGTGCATTTTGACATCAAAAATTCAACTATGAAACGAAACGATCTTAATCTAACAAACGAAACGATAAGCTAATTAAGATATAATTCGAACCATATTATCAAATAAGCACTTGAGAGAAATGAATCTAAAAAAACAAACCAATAATATCAATAAGCTAATATATTTCTAGCTAGCTTTAACCAATTAATAAACAAGAAACGAAACGGATTTGATGAGACTAGTGAGCAATTATTTGAACCAATAAGCAAACGAAATCAAAAGTATAGAAATCTAAAAGCACTTATAGCATATCAACTACTTATCTCACGAAACGAAATAAGCCAAACGAAAAAGAAAATGGAGACGAGACACTTATTGAAAAAAAAACAAAATAGATCATCAACAAGCTTTAAACTATTTTTATTACAACGATGTTTTAAGATCTTGAAATAATAAAGGTACAATAAGCAAGAAAAGAAAATTAAGCTATTACATATTTGAAATAAGCTAAAATATAAAAGCTACACTAAAAAAACTAAAACTAACTAACTAACTAGATGGGAAAAATGAGAGGAGTGGTTACAATTTATATAGGGTGAGAAGGGTAAGATTTGTAAATTTGGCCCAATCATGAGTGTGTATTAGCCAATCATTGGCTTTGATTTTGATGCCTCGGATTGTAGAGCTGCCAAAAATTGATCCATCCGGTAGACGAGTGACACGTATACATTTGAGTAGCTTCCATAGTAAGCACAAGTTAATATCCGTTCGATTACAATGCAGTACCAATGAAATGAATTTCAAAGTGTTTCGCCACATGTCGATCTTTAACTCGTCCTCCCATTTCATAGTGCTATCTCACGTGATCCAATTTTCTTTATTTTCATTCACGTGACATATAATGTCACTTCTTCAATTGGAATCAGATTTTTTACATATAAATATTGGGCTTCAATTTGGGCTTTTGACTTTATTTGGGCTGGTCCGGCCCATTAAGTGGGTTACGGGCTGGCCCAATAAAATCCGAGGGCACCGTTAGACTCGTTTTCTCGCGCACTTTTCATTCTCGAGCTTGGTTTTGTTCGGGTTCGTCTTTATTTTGTCCTTTTCTTGATATTCGTACCTGCACATACACAAACACAAAAACAAGCATATATTTGCATTTTTCATTATGTTTTTGGTTATTTGAAGGTCGTTTTATTAAGGTTAAAATACATGTATAGAAATAGCGAATAACCAAATTCTCTCCACCCATACTAAGGTATTGTCGTGTCCTCACGTAATTAATAAAGATGAGCTTAAACTAAAAATTCCTATCCCTCAAACTAATCACCTAAAAAGTAGTAAGTGCTCATCTAAAGGGAATTTAAGGAATCAAAAGTTAAGAAAACCGCCACCGTTTTTTTTTTATTTTTTTTTTTCACATTTTTCAAAATTTTTTTTACAAAACTTTCCATCACTTCATAACATTATATTTTTCATTTTTTTTTACTACTTAGGATCATAGAACAAGCAAAATAAATTCATCGTCCCCAACTTTCACTTTTCCATACTAAGCTTAAAAACAAGATCATTGTCAAGTACAAGTCATGACACTAACACTACTCATAAATACTAATTGTGTACTTACTTTTCCTCCCTTATTTCCTAATTTTGTATCTCAAGGTTTTATTTAAGTCATATACCCGAAGGCTCTTTCGCGATTTTCTAGAACCCGACGGAAATACTATACTATATTATTATTGATTATATGCTTATTATTAGGTATTTATATATTATTTATATATATATGTATTAATAGGACGATCAATTTTTGGCGCCTTGCGTGGGGGGGGGGGGGGGGGGGGGGGGGGGGGGGGGAGAGGTGTAGCGATTTCTACGGGATTGTTCGTGTTCGAGCCTTGAAGATTCTTTCTTCGAAAAGTTTATTTTCGTACTTATTAAAAATATAAAAATCCAAAAATATTTTTCTTCTTATTTTATTTTTATTTTTCCTTTTCCTTTATAAAACCCAAAGAATATTTTTCTTTTATATCTTAAAAAACAAAAATCCAAAAATATATTTATTTCCAATTTAATTTTCTTTTATAAAAATCCCAAGTATTATATATATATATAGATATATATATATATATATATATATATATATATATATATATATATATATATATCATTCTTATTTTATTTTAATTTCGTATGTATTATTAAAAAACCAAAAATATTCTTCTTTATCCTCTTATCTGTTGAATTCTTTCTCTCATCCTCTAAATCGTTTAATTCTTTGACATGTCATACAACGAACTTAGTTGCTATTTATGCGGATCGTTAGATGTAACTTTGTCGACGATCGCTCGTGCGGTTTGGTGTGGAAACAAGCCTTGATAGGATGGATTTTTGTCGATGCGCTTCTAAAGCTGAAATTCATTCGCTATGAACCAAACCCGAATTCTTTCGAAAATCTCCAAATTTTCTTTACCCACCTCCACAACCCCAGTTCCGAGACATATTCGTGCGGTATGTGGAACGATTCCTCACTACGGTATGATTGTCCAACAAGAGTCCCGCTTGTCTAATGAGCCGGAACCGTGCTACAAATCAAATATTTAGTGATAATTAGTTATCCACAAAAATCACCGAGTTGTGATCTCAACATATATCTTTGTCTGTACTAATTGCGGAGGGTCCTCACTATGATTATCAATGGTCAACCAGATGAAACTTACGTATGAACCTAATCCGAGTTTATGATTCTTCAGTTTTTAACCAACCCACAACCCTCCCCCCAAAGGGCAGACTTCGTCGATAGTCATGGAATTCTACAAGCCCTTAATAAAATGCAAGAAGAACTTGAAGAAATAAAACAAGATCGAAGAAAGAAAAAAGAGGATATGAGTATCGAGGAAATGAGGCATGACACATTGGTGTGATTACAAAACTAAAGAAATCACGATGATTTTAGTATTAAAAAGATTCTAGGCGAGGAGATTGATGAAGAATACGAGAAAGATTATGAGATTAGAATTTGAAAACTTAAGCAAGATTTTAATGAATGGGGCAGCGAAGTTCGAAAAAAGGAGCAATCTTACAATGAAGAACAGTATGCTGCTGCCCGTCGTCGCATGCTTTCTATTCCTTTTGACGACGAGGATGATTATATTCCTTTAGGAGATATTATTGCTCGATATTCTACGTCTAAAGCAATCACATCTGATTTACCGATCGAGGAGCCCGATAACTCTCTAAGTATGGGGGATGAGCATCTTGACACTACTCCTAGTATTGAGAACCTTGTCCCAATCCCAAGTGAGTTCGAGGGTATTTCCGACGATACGAGTGATGTGCCTAATTGTGATAATAATCGTGTTAATATTGAAATTGATTTTGTGGAATCTTTGATTGACCGTGATACTTCGATTGTTCATTCTTCTAAGATTAACCCTATTCTCGAGGAGTTCGCTTGTGAACTCGCTCATATTGCTCCAATTCCACCGGGAATTGTTGAAGCCGATTTTGATCCAAATGATGATACTTCGAGTGATGTCGATGATTTTGAGGACATCGAGTACGTTAGCTTCGAGGAGGTGAATGATGACCAAGAAGAAAAAGAGTTTGATTTAGAAGATATTTTTCAAATCCAAGACGTTATTCTTCGAGAGAAATTATTAAACGTACATCGTCTTATTACGAATATCGAATCTTTGAAAAACAACCCTACTCCTGATTTTGTGTTCAAGTATCCTTCTTCATTTCCTATTCCCGTCATGGATAGTGATTCGTTCTTTGAAGAGTCTGATACTTCTCTTTCTCATTCAGATAACTCTTTACCTGAATTCGAGACTTTCAGCGATCATACGGAAGAGACGAGAAGTGGCAGTACCACTACTCATGCTAATAACTTTCTTCCCGAGTATGATTCGTTTCCTTTTTAGATTGAGCCCGATCAAGGAGGGTTGACTAGCGTTGTTATTTTTGATAATTCAAATGGTCCTCTTTTGAAACTTCCTGAATTTGAATCATTCCACTTTGATCTTGATCCGTCATTTACTCGTCCTCCTCCAGAACCATCTGATGTTGAGATTAGCTTAATTATTGAGACCGATGCACTTGTGATAAACAATTTTGATGAGTTTAATGAAGACGAATGTTTTGACCCAGGGGGAGGTGAGATTAATGTTGAAATTGGCAATTCCTTCACATTTGTCACTTGGACTTTTCTCCTATTTCTCACCTACCCTGTGGCTTCTTCCTTACTTTCCTCCACCAAAAATGATGATACCATTTTTGACCTCGGCATCTCCTCTTAGAGCCGGCGGCTTCTCATCGGGATGGAACTTTCATATGCTTTAATGTTTATCCAAACATTAATGAAAGCCCGATTGAGATTTTCTTTTCCATTTTCTCCCTAAGGAAAAATGAATTCAGGGATCGAGTCAAGCTATGTGACTCGGTTACCAAAAACAAAGCGCTTCGTGGGAGGCACCCCATGCTTATCCATTTTCTATTTTTCTTTCTAGTTTCTAATGTGTGTGAAGAGGCTTGTACTCTTCCGTTCTTTGTGTTTGTTGTTTGTGCTTGTGATTGTTTACAGGATAAACCCAACTTTTCTGAAGACTCTCGTGTTCGGTGTTTTGTCCCGGTCCACTCGAGCTTCCTATCCTTTGTTAGCAATTAGTTTGGGGAAATCCGATATCCTTTCATCTTATCGATTCACGTTTATCTTTGCATAATTAATAAACGGCTTAGATTTGCGTAGAGACCCGCCTTAAACATTGAGGACAATGTTTCGTTTTAGTTTGGGGAGGGAATCTATCGATTTGATGTTGCCTACTTATTGTTTTGTTCTCACGTACCCCGTTTTCCCGCAAAAATAGCAAAAATTTCAAAAATTTTAAAGTTTAATTTGTAGAAAAATATAAAAAAATAAGTGTTTTTGTCACAATTTTGACTTTCTTGCTGGGTAAGAATGAGAGTAAATTTTGACCCGATCGAGCGTGTTGAGCTCTAGCTTGTTCCTTAACTTTTAGGCTAAGCGTTCGCTAATTCGCGAAGAACGAAAAATGATAGAGTTAAGTATGAGTAGGATGCTAAACAAAGATTATTTGGAAATCTTAAGAGCTCATGTATGTAACTTGTTGCTTTTTCTCCCATAAGCTCTTAACCGGATTAATATACGTGCTGTTCTTGGAGATTAAACTTAAATCAACAATTTTTATGTAATATATAGCAAAAATTTTAGTCTTAGTTCAAATTTATACTTGAATTTTTCAAAAAGAAGTCTTCTTTAAATACATAAATATATAATTCGGGTATATGGCATAAGTAATACTAATCATGAAATTATTTGTACCTTAAAGAGCCTTAGGGTATATGGTACTTATAAAATTAATGATTATGTTGCTTAGTTATTTGCACCTTAAAGAGCCTAAGGGTATATGGTGTAAATAATATTACTTGATTTATGTCTTAAAGAGCCTTAGGGTATATGACATGAATTAAGGCAAAAGCAACAAAAGCCAAATTTCGTTCACTTCATCGGTTTTTCAAGGATAAGGGTGGAAGCTAAACTTTATTTTTAACCGTCCCGCTTTATTTTTGGAATTAATAAGTATCGAAACAAGTCTTAAAGAGCCTTCGGGTATATGACTTAAGTAAAATATTGAGATACAAAAGTAGGATTTGCGGGAGGAAAAGTAAGTACACAATTAGTATTTATGAGTAGTGTTAGTGTCATGACTTGTAATTGACAATGATCTTGTTTTTAAGCTTAGTATGGAAAAGTGAAAGTTGGGGACGATGATTTATTTTGCTTGTTCCGTGATCCTAAGGATTATCGAAAAATAGTGATTAAAAATAATGTTATGAAGTGTGAAGTATGAAAAGTTAGAAAAAGCATAAAAAATAGAAAAATATTGAAAATGGAAAAACGGGGCGTTTCTTAACTATTGATTTCTTAATTCCTTTAGATGAGCACTTTGCTACTTTTCGAGGTGATTAGTTTGAGGGGATTGGAATTTTTAGTTTTAAGCGCGTATTTATTACATTGCGTGAGGACACGACAATACTTTAGTATGGGGGAATTTGGTATTCGCTATTTTATACATATCTTTTACCTTGAAAAACGAACCCAAATGACCAAAAACATAATTAAAATGGCAAATATATACTTGTTTTTGTGTTTGTGTATGTGCAGGTATGGATATTAAAGAAATGGACAAATATAAAGATAAAACCGGACAAAACCGAGCACGAGAATAAAAAGAGCGCGAGAAATCGTGTCCAACGGTGCCTTTAGATTTTATTGGGCCAGCCCATAACCCATTTTATGGGCCAGCCCAGCCCAATATAATTTAAGCCCACTAAGATCCCAACATGAAGAAATAAAATCTATTATGGTTTATATGGTGACGTCAGTAACATGTGAATTGGAAATTAATTCAAGACATCACGTGTTTGCGCACTAAGGCTTGGATGAGCAAATGAGGTATCAACATGTGGCAAAAAAAATGAGATGAGAAGTGTGCATTGAAAATTCATTTCATAAATTGATCCAACAGTCATATGTATTGCGTTGGATATAAGCTCAAATAAAAGGGCACGTGGAAGACTCGTAACGGCTGGATCATTCTATGTATGGTACCTATCCGTGTGAACGCAATTGAGAGAAAATGATTGGCTCATCATGACAAAAATCATTGGGCAAAAATTACAAGACTCACCCCTCTCACTCCTATAAATAAAAACGCCACCCCCTCACTTGTACTAGTTTTTTCATTATATTTTTAGTTTAGTTTCTAAGTTTTTAGCTTATCTTAAGTTTGTAACTGCTTATTTTAATTTTCCAGCTTATTGTACCTTTCTTATTTTGCAAGTTTAATGTAATGATGAATTAATGTTGGTTTAAAATTCATTAAAGATCTCGTTTTGCTTTTTAATTGCTTAATATCTCGTTAAATCTACTTTTCGTGATGCTTATTCTATAATCTTATTTTTTTCGTGCTTATTTTCGTGGCTTATTAGTATCAAAGTCCTCAAAAGCTTAAATAATGACTTCTATTATCTTTCTAAGTTAATTCGATTCATTACCAAAAGTTTTTAAGAACTTTTCAAAGTAACAAGTCAAAATAAGCTAGTATTTAGCTTATTGCTATGCTTATTTCGTTTTTGTTTAAATAGGAGTTCTTATTTTCTGAAATAATAAGTTTCTATTCATCTTATTTGGTTTAGTGTAAGTTTAAAGTGTTAGATCGAATTTTATGAGCTTATTTGCTTACTCGTTTGGATATTTGTTTCGTTTGAATGCTTAATGCTTATCTTGTTATTTTCTTAGTCTCGTTTGCTTATGTAGAATTTTTAAGATAATTGTCTCGTTAATTTTGAAAATGATTAATGCTTATTTAGTGGTTTAAGTTTTGTTAATGATTAGCTAGAAATTCTTGCTCGTTATTTTTAGTTGCTTAATCGTGACTTAATCTGAGTTTCAGCTTGTTAGCATGTACTTATTGGTTATGGCTTAACAGATTTGCTTATTTTGAAAGTAAGCTTGTTTTTTTTAGAAACCCACTCGTTAGTTTTTTTTTCAATTGTTGCAAAAATAGGACTTGTAGTAGTTCAAATTGAAGTTAGACCACGTTTGGTTTGCTAATTGAATCTGGGTTCGTTTTTTTTTCTTTGATTTTTGGTATTGGGCCACATTCTTTTAGTTTAGGCATGCGTTAGGATTGATTTATAGATTCTGGGCTAGCAACAGAAAGTGAAATTTGTATTGAACATTGTTTTATTGCTAACAGTTTATGTTTGTGTTGCTTTTGATACCGGTTAACCCATGAGACGTGGAGCTTAAGGGTTTATTTAGCTAGATAGAATTTAATCATTTTCTTTAGCTAAATAAATCGGGTGGTATTCGTTTAATTTCGGGTCTCCAATTCGGTTCCATTTTCTAATCCTTTTTCAATTAACTAGTGTAGATTTATTTTATCATTTTATTTTTGCCATGCTTAGTGTAGATTTATTTTAGTCATTAAATGCTATGATTAATTTGGTTATGAGTAGTGAGTAGTTCACTTGTGTTTGCTAAGTAATTAGTGAATGGGAATTTAAGTGCGGGTTTAAAAAGATTTAAAAAATTATTAGTCATTAGTATTTTCTTTTCAATTTACATTCCGTCATTTACTTTTTAATGCAATTTAATTTCTTGTCATTTATTTTTAAGCATTTCATTTTACTTGTCATTTTAATTCGTTAAACCTAAGCCCGCACTTAATGAATATTTCACGTCACTTAGCAAGCATATTAGTCATTTATATTTTTAGATCATTTTTAGTATAATCTCGTGATTTTAATCTTAGATTTATAATTAGTATAACTTAGCGTGCTTATTATATGCTTTTCCTTTTAGTAGATTTAGAAAAACAAAACCAAAAACTTTTATGATATTCAAGCTCGATTTACAACTTGAACGTAAATTTCCATTCACTTCTCGCCGAGGAAACGATCCGAAAGGTTTTTGAAATTGCATTGGTAAAAGCGATTTTTCTAGAACCACCGAGAATGAGTATAGAACCCGAAAAAAACCCAGATCTAATAAAACCCATGACAATAGCGAATAGGAAAGTACAGCACGAATGAATAAATAGAAAGGAATAATAAAATGAATAAAGCCGAAAAACCAAGAAACGAATAGAAAAACTGAGAAAGAATAAAAAGCAAGATCTAAACCCGAAAAAACTATAAAAAAAGAAAAAAAGAAAAAAGAAAATAAAAGCAAAATACAATAAAAACAAAAAAAAAAGCACAAATAACGAAGCCGAAAGAAAAAAGAGAAAAAACCCTCGGAAAAAAACCGAAAAAACAAAGAAAAACAAATAAAAGAAAAATGACAAAAATGAGGAAGATAGGGATAACAAAAAAATAATAAACGTGAAAAAAAAAAAAAAAAATAGACCCGTACAAGAGAAAAAAGAATCCCGAGAATAAAAATAAAAAAAAAAAAAAAAAAATGAAAGAAACGTGAAAAAAAAAAAGAAAAAAGACAATAAGAAAACCGAATGGTAAAATAAGCAAAATAAAAAAAAAAACCAAAAAAACCCGAAAAAAGAAAAAAAAAATAAAATAAAAAGAAAAAAGAAAAAGAAAATAAGATAGAGAAAAGAAAAGTTGAGAGAAAAGAAGAAAAAAAACACAGAGAAAAAAACAAACAAACCAAAATGCAAAAAAAATAAAAACGAGAAAAGAACCCGAAAAAAGAAAAACTGAAAAAATAGAAAAATATACATACAACACGGAAATACTATACTATATATTTATTGATTAAATCCTTATAATACGTATTTTATATAATATATTTAAATAACTAATATATATAAATATATATCATATAAATAAATATATATAAAGTAAATAAATATATAATATAATATATATAGATATATATATATAATATATTAATTTGGACGGATACAAGTTTTTGCAAAAACTGCTCGTCCAATCAATACATATAATATAAATATATAATACGTACTAAAAGGAAAAAAATCATAATACAAAAGCTATCTATTTATTATAAATAGATATGTCATCTCTTATGTAATTCATTCAATCAATACAATATCTATCATATTACAGTTTCCTCGACGAGAGGTGAATGAAAATCTACGTTCAAGTTGTAAATCGAGCTTGAATAACATAAAAGTTTTTGGCTTTCTAAATCTACTAAAAGGAAAAGCATATAAGAGGGAAACTAAACTTTTGGTTTAAAACTATTTTTTATACTAAAAATTAAACTAATTTTAATTCTAAGATTTAAAACTACAAGATTATACTAAATTTAATCTAAAAGAGATAAATGACTAAAATGCTTGCTAAGTGAAATGTTCATTAAGTGCGGGCTTAGGTTTAATGAATTAAATGACAAGTAAAATGAAAATGACAAGTAAACACAACTGAAAAGCTCTTTAAAAAAAAAATGAACGAAATAAAGACTACAACATAATTAAATTGCATGAAAAATAAATAACGAAAAGGAAATACGAAAAGAAATACTAAATGACTAATAATTTTTTAAATCATTTTAAACCTGCACTCAAAACATTCCAAATCACTAATCACTTAACAAGCACTACTAAATCTACTCACTACTCATAATAAAAACTAAACATTTTAAAAATAAAGCTACACTAAGCATGTCATAAATCAAATAGGCAAACATAAAATAAAACAATAAAATAAAACTACACTAATTAATTGAAAAAGGAATAGAAAATGAACCGAATTGGAGACCCGCAAATAAACGTCATACCAACCACCCCGATTTTATTTAAGCAAAAACAAATAATAAAATTCGGTCAACAAGATAGCAAACTAAATCCTTAAGCTCCTCGCCATCATAATTGACACGGTACCAAATTCACGTACAAAATCTTTTTAAAAAAAAACAAATAAACTGTTAACAGAAATCATATAATGTTTTGTAATTCAAAATTTGCATTAAAAGTTATATTAATCTCAAATTTTTTTTACAAACAAGATGTGACCCAACTATTTAAACATGCCTAAGATTAAATCAATTGGCCCAATGTATGCTTACACGAAAACGTAGGCCCAACTTAATATTTCTACAATCCAAACGCAGACCATAAACTTAAATAACGAAAAGGCATTTAAAACTAAGAAACTTTATCACAAGATAAGCAAAATCTGATGAGCCAGAGACATTAAGCATACTCTAATAAACTATGACACCAAAAATACCATAAATAAAAAAAACTTAATAAGCTCTTAACACTTTAATAAGTGACAACGAGACAAAAAGAAAACATGAAAACTCTAGCACTTAACACACAAATTTAAAAGAGATGTAACAAGTCAATCAAGATTTAGGCCGAATAGTTCAATAAGCTATTAGAAACTAACGTGCATTTTGACATCAAAAATTCAACTATGAAACGAAACGATCTTAATCTAATAAATGAAACGATAAGCTAATTAAGATATCATTCGAACCATATTATCAAATAAGCACTTGAGAGAAATGAATATAAAAAAAAACAAACCAATAATATCAATAAGCTAATATATTTCTAGCTAGCTTTAACCAATTAATAAACAAGAAACGAAACGGATTTGATGAGACTAGTGAGCAATTATTTGAACCAATAAGCAAACGAAATCAAAAATTTAGAAATCTAAAAGCACTTATAGCATATCAACTACTTATCTCACGAAATGAAATAAGCCAAACGAAAAAGAAAATGGAGACGAGACACTTATTGAAAAAAAAAACTAGATCATCAACAAGCTTTAAACTATTTTTATTACAACGATGTATTAAGATCTTGAAATAATAAAGGTACAATAAGCAAGAAAAGAAAATTAAGCTATTACATATTTGAAATAAGCTAAAATATAAAAGCTACACTAAAAAAAAACTAAAACTAACTAACTAACTAGATGGGGAAAAATGAGGGGAGTGGTTACAATTTATATGGGTGAGAAGGGGTGATGTTGTAATTTTGGACCCAATCATTAGGTACTCAATTTCTCCAATCATAATCTTAGGGGCTGTTTATTTTTTGCTTAATGAGTCTTTTGATAACAGGATCCTTACCAGACAGTTTTAGTGTTTGTTTCTTTTTAACTTTTTACAAAAAGAATTCCTTAATGTAAAAGGGTGTAGAAACCCACCTCATCCCCATCCAGGATATAACAAATGTATAAAATACCATTAAAGCCCTCATCCCCATCCCTTTTCTCATCCATTTCAATAAACCTAAACCCTTTAATCATCCATCACACCTTCTGGCACACTCCTACCCACCGACGTTCTTCCAACCAACACCCTTCTCGTTGTCGACATGCCAAGTTCCAAGTTCCAATCGACGGTCATTTTATCACTCCGGCTTTTATACCCTCAAGATTTTATTTTTTGCGTCCTTTAGATAATGAATTAGAGCTTCAAGAGTCATCAATGGTGGAAACATGGGTATATGAAGAAGATGGCTTCAGGCTTGTAGTTTTTTTTAAGGAGGTTTGGGGTATCGATTAAGGAAATCAAGAAGGGATTCATGGTACACTCAGATTTTTGTTGTCTGTTGATTTTTGTAAAATGATGGAATTCATGGCGTATTTTTCTATGGTTCAATTAGATCTGCAAATAGGTTGAACTTTAAAATGGGGCTTTTAGATCAAAGGGTAATATTGCCATTTACTATACTAGTATATGTTGTTCAGGAAAAAAAAGAAACAACATTTCTTCACATATGACCAATTCCAAAAAGAAGGTTTTATATAAAAAGACACCACATGCAAACAGATAAAAAAAAGAAACAGCCCCTTAGATCCGGTGTCACACGGATTGAGTAAGAAGTAATGAGAATCAAGCCGCTAGTTGAGCTCCACGTGGCCTTTTGAGTAGCCTCAATCCAACGCAGTAACTACCATCGTTAGATTTCCAATTGTTGCCAACTTGGAAAATGAAAATTGTGAGAATCTTTTCATGGGGACTCCACCACGTGTCTTATTTAAACTGGTTCCATCCTTTGTTGGTCAGCTCACAGTGAGCCAACTTATTTAATTTCGAGCACGTGCTTTTGATGATCACCAATTTTATTTAAATCTCCAATTCATTTCTTTGTGTTTAACCAAAAAGTAGCATTTCATTTTCATACTTGGGTTTTCCTGGCATCACAATTATTTTTCTATCAGATGGGCCATCGTGGGCAAGTTTCTTCAAAAGACAATGGGCCGAGTATGCATGCTTCAACACTTTTAAATCTTGGGCTTAGACAAACATGGGTCGGTCCGACTCATATAAATGGAGTCAGGCCGGCCCAATAAAAGATAGGCACCGCTGAACTCGTTTTCTTGCGCTTTTTTTATTCTCGTGCTCGGTTTTGTCTGGTTTTGTCTTTATTTTTGTCCTTTTCTTGATATCCGTACCTGCACATACACAAACACAAAAACGACATATATTTGTAATTTTTATTATGTTTTTGGACTTTTGGGTTCGTTTTTCAAGGTAAAAAATATGTATAAAATAGCGAATACCATAGCATTTATTTCATCGATTTTACTAGCAATTCTCGACGATGCCTTTTTCATTCTACAAAAAGGGGAAGAAATGACATAAAACTCACTAAATACTTGTTTAAAAATAATCTTACATTTAATGAGTTTAAATTTTGTAATCATCAAAAAGGGGGAAATTGTTGATAGAAATAATGCCTAAAAACATTATTAATATTTTTCACGTCTTTACGTTTTGATAATCACAAAATATAAAAACGTTCAATGTAAAATTAAACGTAAACAAGTAATTAGTAGTAAATTTTCATTTCAAAAATTATATCACTTAAAGATATGAATAAATAAATGCTTAATGAACTTTATGATCAAAGGAAATTTTTATTCAACCTCACAGTTTTATAAAATATTGTAAACATTTTTATAAACATTACAAAACATTTTCTACAATTAAAAGAAATGTTTTATTCAAAATAAACATTTTGAAATTCAAATTTTCGAACCTAAAACGGCTAGAAAGTTCCAAAAAATTTCCCCTACACAAAAGGAGAAACTGGGGACCGCCCAGTCTAGGGCGACCCCCTAAAATACACGGGCAGCCCCATTATCTTTAAGGGGACCGTTCACCTATTTAAGGGAACCGCCCATAGGTAGACGCTCCTCCAGAATGTCCTATAAATACTGGATTATTCCCCACTCTTTTCTCACCTTTTGCACTCATTCTTTCTGATTAAAAAAAACCCACACATCTCATTAAAATCCTTTGATCATTTAATCATAAAGCTTTGTTTCCAAGTGATCCAAACTTAATTCCTCAAGTGCAAGAGAAGAATACTTCCATCATCAAGTGAAGAAGTATTACACCTTTGTGTGTTGTTGCAATCTTATTGCATCCATATAATAGATCTTGGTGATTGTTGTAAGTATAGTTGAATCTTAGTGATTCATCCAAGTTGTGATAGTTACGTGTGAAAGTAGAAGTGAAGTAGTGAAGTAGTGTGGTGAAGAATACTAAGGCGTGAAGAAGTTGTGTAGTTGTGAAATTGTGTTGTGAAGTCATGAAAGGTGTGAAGAAGTTGTGTAGTCGTGATAAAGTCGTGAAGCAAAGTTATGTAGTGAAGTCGTGAAGTTGTGGTAGATTGGTTCTAGCTAAGATTAGAACTCGACATCTAGCTTAGTGTTGGAAATCAAGATAAGCGAAAGTTGTGTAAGGTTTTCTCTGCCATAAGAGAGCTTGTTGACATAGTGAAGAAAACTCTCGAGTTAGGTGCTCGAGGAGTGGAGTAGGGCGAAGAGGTGCTTTGTTGCCGAACCGTTATAAATCTTCGTGTTATGGTTTGATTGTTCTTACTCTTATCTCTTGTCTTACATTATTTTCTCATACTACCCTATTAATTGTTTAGATAAGTATATTGTTTATATTGTGCAAGTGTTGAATTCACATAAAGTCGAATCTAGAATTTTTACAAACACTTTAAAACCTTAAATTAAAAAGTGGTAAACTATTTAACCCCCCTTCTAGTTTTCTACAAACCTGTTAATCTTAAATATTTAGTCCAAGTTAACCAATTTATACACCAATTTGTATAAACCTTTGGTTAAGAAACTAGAACTACATTAAACAAGATCAACAACCCATCGTATGTTTACTACTGATGGAGTAAACCCAATATACTAAACTTAAAACTGAAGTAGAATTCCCCGTTCTTGTGACTTAAGCTTGCACTCATGTTGGAAGAATAGTGTAGAGAAACTCAATACTTACCAATCAAAGTTAAGACATTCATCACCCTTTGTGATTATCCGTAACGTCTTCTGCATGTGACACTGAGAACTACAACGTATCTCCTTTAAGTGATAGTTATCCAGGTCTTCAACCAACCACCCCGACTGCTGGTAACTAGATAACCCGAGTCTTCATCCAAAATCTTAAGCCGAGCAAGTTATCATTGAAAGTCATGCATCCAACCAACCCCGAGTTCAAGATAAAATAAGAACACGCCTTCGTGAAATGCCACTTCAATCTCAAATAAGTGATACCCAATCAACTCCGTAGACACTTAAAAAAATTAATTCTAAATCTAGCCTTTAAAAATTAAGTTCCATGATTCTTTATACAAATTGATCCCGGTCTCGAAAAATAATCTTGTTACTTTATCACTTATAAACCTCGATTGTAACCATTAACCAACTAATAACAATATTTGAACTCATTATTAATATTAGTGGTGACTTAACCTAAATTTTCATTTCTATTAGTAGCCAACTAATAACTAAATTAAATAAGTAATATTAGTCGGCCTTTAACAGAT
>BQNB010079689.1:0-30166 GCA_026074375.1 Tanacetum coccineum | reverse complement strand
TGATTATGATTGTTGTATCCATGAAGTAATACCCCAGATTAGCTTCCGCTGCTATATGTAAAAATGGGGGTGTTACAGTAAAGAATGTCAAAGTTCCCGTTGCTAGTGATAATGAAGTTAAACAATTTTATAAGCCATTATCAAAACCCAGAGTTGGATTTTCAAAACCTAATTTTAGATCAAAAACTCCACCACCTAGAAGAGTCACAAATAATTAATATCGTCCTAAAACACCGCAACCAAAAAGAAACGTTAGTCGACAAAATCAACCTCGTGGCTTTCCCGTAACTTAGAACAACTTCCCACGTCAAAGTTACATGCCATGGGAAATGTGTTTTCCATTTCCACATCCCAACCAATTGCATCAGATGCAAGAGATGTTTAGCACTAACAACTTTGGACCCATGAGATATTGGGGACCAAATATTTGAGGTGTTGCCTTATATAAATAGATATGCCTTGGAGTCGACTTGGAATCCGATGAGTGGATAAAGGATAGCGGATGTTCAAAACACATGACGGGTAACCAATGTTTTAAAAATTGTGCCTAAGGTGCGCCTACTCCCTAAATCCCTTGAGGCTCCAGCCTTTAGGATTTTTTTAGATCGAGGCTCACAACATGCATAAATCCCATAAAAATCGCAGCGCCTTGGGATTTTGCGCCTTGGGACTAGTCGCGCCTAGCACATGTAACGGGTTTTGGGCCTTTTTATCTTAATATTGAGACACAAATACAAAATCACATGGGCCTTTATATATAATCTACTAAATAATAACCCTAATAAAGAAAATTAAATACATACAATATAGTGAAACAAGCGCCTCCAATTTTCTTCATATTCCTCCATTTATTCAACTTCTCTTTTTAATTTGACACATATGTAATCACTTCACGTCATATGTATATTGTCTACTTTTTGAAGAGGCTTCTTGCAAGTCACAAACCAAAAACTTAGATCCAATGATGCGAGTCGAACTATAATATTATGAGGATGTACCAGCAAGGAAGGGTCAAAGCCACGTAGACGAGTCAAACTATAATCTTAGATCCAGTGATGGTTATGCTAGTTCAAGCTCAAGGGGAAGGGAAAGGGGAGGGTCTAGTTCTAGACAAAACCTTTGGATGAAGATGATGACGTTGTGGTTTTAGAGAATAGTGAAACTAAAGAAGAAGATGTCAAGGAGGATGAATCTGATCACAATAAGGAGCGATACACATTTGAAGATGATGATGACGATGGGGAATTTGACGACTTAGATTGAAGTCTCTTAATTTGTTTCATCAAGTAGTTTCTTTATGAAATATTATCATGATAATGTGGCATTATGCTTGAATATTGATACGTTGCTTCACTTGCTTGCTTGATATTTTTGGTTTAAATGTGAGCTTTGTTAGATGTATTAACTATTAAGTATCTCAAATTTTATTTTGTTTTATTCAATCCGCATAAAAGTGTGACATATAAAAAATTAGTGTATTTAGTGCGACTCATATTTATGAATCTCGCGCTTTGGTATGTGCCTCGCCTCAAGGCTCATTGACCCCCTTTGCGCCTTAGTGCTCCTTGAGACTTTCAGAACATTGGGATGGATATATCAATGAGCTTGAAATGTGTGATAGTTTTGATGAAGTTCTTGAAAGCATCGAAATAATAAGGCGTATGCAGTTCGACGATATGGAGAAGGCCTCTCGTTTGTTGTTGATGGCTAGGGAGGTTCAGAATAAGATATATGAAAAAAACACTTTCATTGCGAAGCTTAGGGGATCGAGGGTTGATTAATGTTTGGTGTTGTGTCGATTTCAAATAAGTGTGTTGCTGTGTGTGCACTCGTAGACTGTGTTTGTTCTGAATAAAACTGATTAGTGTGCGTGGCTGTGAGTTTAGCTTAAGTTGAATGTTATAATAAGTTGTTTGTATAGAAGCTTTGTAAGAAGGTGAATGTAAGACGTGTTTTAAGCACCCGTAAAAGAAAAACCATAGAAATGACATTGAGGAGAAACGTTGAGATTGATGAAATAGTCAATATTAAGGAATCTAGGAACCATCCTTTGGAAAATGTCATAGGAAACCTTAACCAAAGAACCCTTAGATCACAAGCCCAAAACCAAAGTAACTTCTTTTGTTTTATATCAACTATAGAACCTAAGAATGTGAATGAAGCCTTAGGAAATGAAAGTTGGATAGTCGCTATGCAAGAAGAATTAAATCAGTTCGTTGCTAACGACATTTGGGAGTTAGTTCCACAACCTAGGAATATGATAATCATAGGAACTAAGTGGGTGTTTAGATTTATGTTAGACGAGAATGGTATTGTTTCTCGAAATAAGGCTAGGTTAGTTGATCAAGGCTATAATCAACAAGAGGGTATCAATTATGATGAAACTTATGCTTCTGTTGCTAGACTTGAGTCAATTAGGATACTATTAGCTTATGCTTGTGCTTTAGATTTTAAGCTATTACAAATGGATGTAAAAAGTGAATTCCTGAACGGTTTTATCAATGAGGAGGTATACGTGGCACAACCTCCAGGATTCATTGACTTTGAAAAATCGGATCATGTTTATAAACTAAAGAAAGCTTTATACGATCTTAAACAAGCACCCAAAGCTTGGTATGATAGATTAAAAGCTTTTCTTATTAAACATGAATATAAAATGGGAATGGTAGATAACACTCATTTTACTAAGAAAAAAAGTTCAAACCTCATCATCGTTCAAATATATGTCGATGACATTATATTTGGCTTAACTTGTCAAGACATGTGTGATGAATTTGCCAAAATCATGCATGACGAGTTTGAGATACAGATGGGATGAACTAAACATTCTTCCTTAGACTACAGAATAAAAAAAATTGATAAGGTGATTTTCCTTTAATCAATCTAAATATATTAAAGAAATGCTTAAGAAATTTGGCTTAGAAGAATCTAAACCAATAAAAACCCCTATGTCCTCCGATACCAAACTCACGAAAGACGAAGAGTGTGAGTCGGTAGATAGTACCAAGTATCAAGGCATGATAGGTAGTTTATTATACCTAACGGCAAGTAGGCCCGATATCATGTTTAGTGTCTGCCTTTGTGCCCGCTTCTAAGAGGCTCCCAAAACCTCTCACCTTGAAGCGGTTAAGCGTATCTTCCGATACATTAAAGGCACTACACACTTAGGATTATGGTATCCTAAGGGGACCGGCATAGAAACAGTAGTATATGCCGACTCTGATCATGCGGGAGATTATGTGGACCGAAAGAGCACTAGCGTATGTGAAACTTCGGGGATGTTGTTTAACATCTTGGTTCTCGAAGAAACAAACCGCTCTTGCTATATCCACTACCGAAGCCGAATACGTAAGCGCCGGAAAGGCATGTCAACAAGCACTATGGATGAAACAAGCTCTTATCGACTACGACGACGTCCCGATCATGTGCGACAATAAAGGCGCGATTGACCTTAGCAAAAACCCGGCGCAACATTCTCGAACCAAACACATCAAAATTCGTCACCACTTTCTTCGTGATAATGTCCAGAAAGGACATATCTCAATCGAAAAAGTGCCGTCCGTCGACAACATAGTCGACATTCTTACGAAACCTCTTAAACGTGAATTGTTTAACTATCTACGTCTTGGTTTAGGAATAATGAAACACATTCCATAAATCGTACTAGTCCGCTTCTCTTTCTTCTGTCTCAATTCTAGTCCGAGTTCCATTCCGTGTTGTGACAACTTGAAATACTTCATCCGAAGCACTTCAAGTACTTTTAATTCGTGAAATGCAAATTAAAATGTCACTCTTCCTTGAAATTTTTTTGTTAAAATCAAGTCTAAATTCCCTATCTGAGGGCCGCCCCGAAATCCTCAGCGGCCCCCCAATATATTTGGGACCGCCACCAAAAAACTCGTATATTCCTCACTTAGTCAAAAAGAAATCAAAACACAAAACAAACACCCTTTTTATTCTCTGTAGCGACGAACACGACTAAAACAACCCAAAAACTCAAAATCACCCATTAAAACACTAATTAAAGATAAAATCAACATCTATAATCATCCACAACATCACAAAGATCATCAATTGTAAGTCATTTCATCTATTTTACTTCAATTTGAGTCTAGGGTTCATGATGAACATTAAAAATTAAAATTGCGAATTTTTTATTTTTCTTTCAATTTTGTACAATTAGGACTACTAGGTTACAATGTATAACTAATATGCTTCCCACAGACATAAGATATGCATACATTAGTTAGTTTGTCGAAAAATTGATTTCGAACCAAAACCCCAATTTTATCTTCAAATCACTCACGTTAGAAACATAATAAAATTGTTACTATGCATTGTTAATACAACTTAAAAACGTTTTCAAACACATGCATAATGATCTCACGAACAAAGGTCAAGATACATAATTCATATGTATTTTTTGACATGTTTGGATGAGCAAAATTAAACTAAGGAGCGTTTGGATTAACTCTTAGGATTTTAATTTTAGGTCGAGTTAATCGTTACTCCACATTTATCATACTTAGATACACACACTAGATACCTAGTTCAGTAAGAAAACCTTACTAAAACTGACACTCTTTTAATTAGGTGAAATGACGTTGAAAGAAGAACTACGGTACACCAAATCATTTCATTCCAACTCTTCCTCTCCATCTCAAAACGTCTCTTCCTCGTCCAATGTTGTTCCTAGAGTCCGTCAAAACTCTCCTCATGAAAGTCATAACTTGAATACCTATCTCTCCGAAACTATAAATCTTCAAACCCAACAACGAGATGCTCACCGAGAAGGGTTAAGGTCAATTGGACAAGCTCTCAAGAACATGATGGGTGGAAAACGAAAGTGAACATGTTGGCATAACTATTATAGAATATTATTATTATTATTTTTATTTTATACATTATGTTTTTAATATATTATTAGGACTAGGAATGGAAAATAACAATTACATTTGACTTGGATGATTCTTTGCATTTTATCATTCTATCAGCGCTTTATGATTAGCAAACTTTATGAATGTGACATGCGAACAATGCTAATACTTGCCAAATAATTTGTATGCTAGTTTAGGACTACATATTATTGCTTGAATTTATTGATTCTTGAATTTGGTAGATGCCAAAATCACTGGACTTAAGAAAAGGAAAAACTGGAAATTTTCATTATTCCAGAAAACGGCCCTCTTAAATACCCGGCGGCCCCCAATATATTTAGGACCGCCTGGTGATATGGGACCGCCGCCAGGGGGAACGAAAATTTTGAGTTTGCCTATTTTTCTGTATCTTTGACCCTCCTACCTACATCCTCAAGCTGTCATTTCCCTGTTTAGCTAAACCATCATTTGCATCCCCTTCTATCCAAACCATGCTTTGCCATTTTATCCTATTATTCCCATTATTTAAATCATCCAATTCTCATACTTCACCACCACCTGTTGATAGAAATAATGCCTAAAAACATTATTAATATTTTTCACATCTTTACGTTTTGATAATCACAAAATATAAAAATGTTCAATGTAAAATTAAACGTAAACAAGTATTAGTAGTAAATTTTTATTTCGAAAATTATATCACTTAAAGGTATGAATAAATAAATGTTTAATGCATTTTATGATCAAAGGAAATTTTTATTCAACCTCACACTTTTATAAAATGTTGTAAACATTTTTATAAACATTACAAAATATTTTTTACAATTAAAAGAAATGTTTTTTTCAAAATAAACATTTTGAAATTCAATTTTTCGAACCTAAAACGGCTAGAAAGTTCCAGAAAATTCCCTTTACACAAAAAGACAAACTGGGGAGCGCCCAGTCTAGGGCGGCCCCCTTAAATACATGGGCGGCCCCCTTATCTTTAAGGGGACCGCCCATAGGTAGACGCTCATCCATAAAGTCCTATAAATACTGGACTATTCTCCATTATTTTCTCACCTTTTGCACTAATTCTTTCTGATAAAAAAACAGCTCACACATATCATTAAAATCCTTTGATCATTTAACCATAAAGCTTTGTTTCCAAGTGATCCAAGCTCAATTCCTCAAGTGCAAAAGAAGAATACTTCCTACCATCAAGTGAAGAAGTATTACACCTTTGTGTGTTGTTGCAATCTTATTGCATCCATATCATAACTTGTAAATCATTTATATATCTTGTAAAGTTTTTATAGATAAATCTGTGAATGTTGTAAGTATAGTTGAATCTTTAGTGATTAACCAAGTTGGTATAGTTTAGTGTGAAAGTAGAAGTGAAGTTGAATTGTGTAGTGAAGAATCACAAATGCTAGACGAAGTTCTGTAGTTTGTGAATTTGTGTGAAGTTTGTGAAGTTGTGTTTGTGGAAATCATGAAAGTAGTAAAAGAATTGTGAAGTCGTGATAGATTGTTCTAGCTAAGAAGTAGAACTCGACATCTGCTTAGTTTCGAAAATTTGATATAAGCGAAAGTTGTGTTACGAGAATTCTCCGTCATAAGGAGGTTTTGGTTGACATAGTGAGAAAACACTCGGATTTGGGTACTCGAGGAGTGGAGTAGGGCGAAGAGGTGCTTCATAACCGAACCACTATAAATCCTTATGTTGTGGTTTGATCTTTCTAACTCTTATCTCTTATTTCTTTATTTGTTCTTACTTATTTTATATTATCATATTATGCAAGTATTGAATTCACAAAAAGTCGAATCTAAATTTTTATAAACAAACATAAACATTAAATTAAAAAGCGGTAAACTATTCAACCCCCCTTCTAGTTTTCCACAATTAGTATCAGAGCCACGTCAAACAAGATTTTTAAAATAAATTGTATTTTAAAACTTGAATCGATCTATGGAAACGGAAAAAATATTTAGAAGGCAATCTATGCAAAGACCACCACTATTTGCAAGGATGGATTTATTAGAATGGAAAAATAGATTCGAACCGTTAAGTGAAGTCAAAGATCTAGATCTGTTGGCATGTTATTACAGATGGTGATATTTCCCCTCCTAATCAAAATAATCCCGAAACTAAAAAGGATTGAAAATGTGACCTTTACATAAACAAAACGATTATCTTAAAAAGAAACTTGCTAAAAACTAATGAAGCGTAAAATGGAAATTTAATATTGCTTTTTTACCACGTAAAAATATAAAGAATTTTATGTGTCAAACCGCCAAAAGAAATTTAGGATACATTGTTAATCCACTCAATCCAAGGTAATAATCAATTCCAAGCAAACAAAATATATGCTTCTTGTCAACAATATTAACAACTCATGGATTCCGGAAGAGAATCAATAGAACAATTCCCTTTGGCTAAATTAAACACTATTATTACTAGTCTAAAAGCACTTGATGAATGTTTTTTTCCTACAAGAATTGTGTTAGAAAATTCTTAGGGAATTACCATCCTAAAGCCGGCAAAAAAGTCACGGCGATTGAAGAATCAAAGAATCTAACAACTCTATCACGTGACGAAACTCATTGGAAATTTGAAGTTAAGAAGAATAATTAAGAGAGATTCTGAAACCGGCCAAAAGCAAAAGAGAACAAAGTAGATCTATTACCTAGAAAGCTAAAAAGAATCTAGTGATATGATATGCTCAACCTCCGATATGAAGATGAAAATACGCCCATGGCCTAAGAGACTTTCAAGAAAATCTTCAAAAGACGAGGACGATCGTAAGACTACCACATGAAGTAAGAAAATCATCCAATGAAATAACGACGCCAAGAATGGCAAAGGCGAAGGGAAAAAATGTTTTATAGTGTGGAGATCCAAATCATCTCATCGAGAATGTCCCAAACTATCATAATATTAAAATCAAGGCTTTGTTGGAGGATCTTGGAGTGATAGCGACGAAGATGAAGACAAAGGACGAAAAGTGTCTTGTGGCTAAAGCTTCTAATGAGGTACTTTCCGAAACCAAATACTTTAGTGATGACCAATCATCGTTAGATGAAAATGACTTAGATAGTGAATATAGTAGACTATGCAAAATAGACTAAAGGTCATTGGCGTGAAAAATAGAAACTCTAAAATTAAGCTAAATAGAATTAGAGAAAGAAGCACTTGAATTAAAGATAAATTATCTAGGTTTAAAAAAAGTAATGGAAAGTAAATGAAGATTGAAAAAGTTATGTCAAGACCTTAAGCTTTGAAAAGAGAAAGCTTAGAAAAGAAATATCTAGGCTAACTCAATTTAATGATAGTAGCCACTCACTTAAGAAAATAATAAGCTCTCAAAAACCTTCCGGAGATAAATCCGGTTTAGGATTTAATTTTAACAAAGGGTCACCTAGCGAAACCAAACAAGTAAATTTTGTAAGAGCTCAAGAAGTCAAGTCGGAACAGAAAAATTAGTATAGAATCAAACCCAAACTCACAAACCAAAATCTATACATAGTAACAATACTAAAATTCCTATTGCAAGTTATGATGAGGTTAAAACATTTTTATAAACCTTCCTCAAAACTCAGAAGTGTCGTTTACTAAACCCACAATGAGCTAAAACACCTCCTCCCCGAGAAGAAAGGCAAAACTCTCAGTAATCATTCCAAAACACATCAACCTAGGAGAGATCAAGGTAGACCAAATTACTCTAAACACAATCACACAAGGGGAATCATCAAACCAACCAAGCGTCAACCCAATGTGGAAGATGTTCACAGTGCATGTTTCCGAATCAATGTCAAACTGTTCGGAAACAACAACTTCGGACCACATGAAAACGATGTGGACCAAATGGCTAATCATCATATCTTCCGAGGATTAATCCTCTACAAGCATCCTTTGCTTTCGGTCAAACAAATTGAAGAACTCTATAGGATTTCCATAATCCTCATACTTAAAGCTTGCACCTTGAAGATTTAAGGTAATTTCTCTTGACGGGCAAAGCTACTTCTCACTCCTTTATTACGTAAACTATAATAATGGGATAGTGATAATACTTAGTATTAGTGTATTAGTTAGGAAATATGGTATCACTAGAAATGCCCATTTGTTAGGCTTTTCTAGTTTTTTAAAGAATTAGATCATTAGAACCATTCCTTTCACATGGATTACCACGAACCACTATAAAATAAATCTTCTATGGCCACGAACTCACTAACGAAAGAAAAATTGAGTTTAGTGGATAATAATTAACATAGAAGTAGGATTAGTTTTGCATCGGAAAAGTTTTAAACCACTATGGATGAAACAAAATCCTTTCCACCTCGACGATCGCCTCAACTACGTCTATCAAAATCGCCTTGTTGAAATCTTAACTCTATTCCAATCTCTCATCCTCCACAATATCTACTCTTTCCCATTTCAAAACATATCAATTAATTTTTTCGTTCGAAGAAATTAATTCATCATGTTCGCAAGAAGTCTAGTTACCAAATCATCTTATGTATTGACATCCTGATTATCTCGTCCGAGATAGTCAAAGAAATTTTTTAATTAAATAAAGAGTTAATAAAAAATTGTCAATATTCATTCTCACAAAACTAGCCAAAAATCAAAAAAAAAAATACAGGTGGCGGCCCCTTTAAAATTAAGGGGACCGACCGTGTAAAAAGGGTGGCCCCCTTAATTAATTAAGGGGCCCGCCTATCTGCGAAACCAAACACCCCCTTACAGTCAAATTTTATACCAAACATCACTTTTCTCTCTTCCCTCTTCTCCTACCTGCTGAGTGACGAAAACCACCACCCAAAACCTTCAAAATTCTATCCTCAAACTCAAAATCCATATAATTTCGCAAGGGGCAATCACCTACAACTCGATTAACAACATCTATTGTAAGATTTCTTACACTTTTCCTTTTCAATTTTATCCAATTTTGCTCTCAATCAAAATTGGGTATTTTCACAACTTTTATATTTTTTTTATTAAATCTAGGAAATCCATAACTATAATGATTCCCGTAGTCATAGGTATTCAAATTTTCAATAGGATTGAGTCACAATTTTTTTTGATTCAAAAAATTCGTCAAAAATATTTACATTATTTTTCAATTTTTTTAAAAGAAATTTCAAAACAAAAGTTAATACAATGTTGATTCATGCCAAAAACATGTTAAAATAATCTGTTAATACAAATAATGTCTAAAAACGTTATTTATATTTTTCGACCTCTCAACGTTTTGATAATAACAAAATGTAAAAACGTTTACAATAAAAATAAACGTTTACAAATTATTAAATATAAAATTTCATTTATAAGATTAGTGATCACCTAAGGTATGGACAAACAAATTAATTAAGCATGATTAGTGATCAAGAAAATATTTTTCTCTTAATCCTCACTTTTAATTCTACAAAAGTATTTTCTCAAAAATACATTTACAAAATATTCTCTAATTAAAATAAAAAGTTTTATTAAAAACTTAAAATTTAAAATTCAAATTCTCCCCCCAAAACGGAAGCTTCTACACCAGATACAACCTTCCCCAAAAAGACAATAAAAGGGAGCGGAGTCTAGGCGGCGGCCCCCTTATATATAAGGGACCGCCAGGATCGCCGCCAGTTACCGTTGGCTTTTCCTGTCTATAAATACTGGTCCACCCCTTGCTAAAAATCATTCCTCTTTGCACGAAATTTTTCAGTCTTTTCTTTCTCTCTCTAAAACTTCTTTCTCTCACTAAAACTCTTGATCACTAAGATACTTAGATCTTGTTTCAAGTGATCTAATCTCTTCGTCTCATCTCTTCCCTCTCATTCAAGTACAAGAGAAGAACACTCGTATTCATCAAGAAACGAAGTGTTAATTAGTGATCTCTCCTCTTTTCTTCTAAGTACCAAACCTTTATTGTATTTATCTTGTGTATTTGTGTGATTCTGATATTGTGTAGATCTGATAGTGTAGATCTTGTGAGTGTGTATATCTTTTGAAGTGGTAGATTGGTTCTAGCTAAGATTAAGACTCGACATTTAGCATAGTGTCGGAAAATAACGTAAGCGACGTGTAAAAGGTTTTTTCGCCTAAAGGGAGCTTGTTAACATAGTAAAATCTCGAGTCGGATACTCGGGGAGTGGAGTAGGGCGAAGAGGTGCTTCGTAGCCAAACCACTATAAAATCTTGGTGTCTTGGTTTGGTTGTTTCTTTCCTTATCTCTTTACATTATTATTGTTGTTATCGTGTTTTAGTTTAGATAGTTATTGTTTGTTCATATTGTGATTTGATTGAACATATAACTCGGATCTATAGATTTTTGAAAGTAAACTTTTGAAAAAGTTAAAACGAATACGTGGTAAAGTAATTCAACCCCCCCCCCCCCCTTCTAGTTTCAACAAAGACGTTCCGATAAAGAGAACGAGCAAGTAAGGTAATTCTGATGTTCACACATCGAATGATCTGATACTTGTGCTGGAAATCCTGTCAAGGAGATTCTTCTTAATTTGAATCTACTTGATCACAGTTCGGTCCTCACGGAACCGGAGGTTAATCCAACCAAACCCGGGCGAATGACAAAGCCATATTCGTCCACAAGCTTTATTGCTATCTGTTTTATTACAAGTTCATGTAAAGATGAAGATGGAGATACCTCGTTCCAGTAGAGTAAAGTTTATAACCGCATGCTCATACTCGATCGATAAATATAAAGATATGATAAAAGCTCAAGTATATGTTACTCAAGTCTTTCACTACTCTAATACTTAAAAGATCTTCCTTGAAGTCATTATGTGTTCAAGATGAAGCAATTCAAGGGAGATAATCCAATAGCTTTCAAGATAAAGAAAGGTATGAGCTTGTCGGTCCGAAGGTTACAAGATCACAAGGAGGCAAAAGATTACAAGACAACACAAAGAGATGAAGTTTAGCTGATGATCTCAAAGAAGCTCAAGATTACAGTTTATTAAGCAAGTAGGAGCAAGCTCAAGATCAAGCTCACTACACATTGAAGCAAGATAAAGATTAAAGATTAAAGACTACAAGCAAAAACAAAGACATTCATAGAATGACAGGCTTAAGATTTTTATAACTTAGAGTGACCTCCCTTAGGGGGAGATTGTTAGGAATCGAGAAAAGACTCGCTCACTTCCAATATAGTATATAGTAGCTCGTAGTTAATCGTTCGGTTACGTGTAAGCTAACTGGGCCAAGTCCATGGACTAACCATGGGCCGTCCATATGAGACACTATATAAGCCCTCTTCATCCCATGGAGAGGGTGTTGGTCATTTGTAAGAACTCCGATTTTATGTCATTCTCTCTTTCTCTCTCTAAAGTGTTCAAACCATCCTTTTCTCTCGCTTGTTATTGTCTTAGAATACTCCATATGGATCTTGATTTGTGATATCATCAGATTTTGTAACAGATAAGAAGAAAATTTTAAAAAGTTGATGTAACTAAACTAATTTCAAAAGATAAACACAAAACATGTCCAACAATTACCCTAGTATAATATTTTATATTTTTTTGCAACACTGATTCTTTGGATCACAATAATCATTTCAAAAACAGTCAAAAACATTTTGATTCTAGTTATAGTCTGCATGCAAGTATTCACAATCACAAGTGTGTCTGACCAAAGATTCAAGAACTCCATTGAGGGTCGTTTTCAGTGTCTACAGTAGGGTATGGGATTGTGAAAGGCGGTTGTTGGGTAGGGCTAAAGTTTGGTTCTCCAAAATGAATTTTAATGGGAATATCAACGATTGTGCAGCCACTTTAATTCAACCAGTGGGCCAAAAGAGATCTTATCAAATAATAGTATATGATGAAAATCAGTATTTGGACAAATGGTAGAAGCCAATAAAGAACAAAAAATTTTCAAACAATCACCTCAACCCCCCCCCAAAAAAAAAAAACATCATCAATTTCATCACAGATAACAACTTCTTCCAACTTTTCGGTTGTTTGTCAAAAAATATGATAAACTAACAGAGGTGAAGATATCGGAAATTGTGGCTTTGCAAGGTTCAGGGAACACGAGTTTTTTTTGCCCATGTTAAGCAAAATTCAATATTTGACAATCGTACATGTCATTGTTTCCGGAGAACCTTTTTAAGGCCGTTAGCAAGCTATCTAGAAGAATTTTCGCAAAGTCATTAAAATTGTTCTTTACGGGACTTTTACATATATGTGAAATTTTCGTTTTTAAGGGTTATTTTATTTTAATTATCTATCATTTATGGACATGCACTCGTATATTGACTCTACTAACAAACGTGGTTTTGAGCTCTATATACACTTGCACACACATACAACGATCTTTTTTCTTTGACGAAAGAGGGCCCCAAATATTTCTCCCATGAGTGTAACAACATAGACTACAAAAACAATTTCAAAAACATAAAAGAGGTAGCAAACAGATAGCCCGCTTTGTAAATTTGATTTTATGATAACCTTTTGAGTTGCCCCAAAGATAGTTTGTATGTTGTAAGGCGCAGGGCAAATTATTAAAGCTGCTTAATGATTTTGTTGTTGTTTGTGCAGGGAATGGTGTAGGGACCATTTTGTTCAATTCCAATTCATAGTTCCTTTGTTACTAAATTTTACTGAATTATAGCTGATTCTTGTAGTTTTGTTGCTTTGTATAGATCTTGCAGAGGTCTATATTTTGTAACATTTCAAGATTTCAGCTGCTATACACATACACATGTACCTTTTTGAAGAGAGAAACACAAAGAGAAAAAGAAAGAGAGAATCTTTATTCATTTTCTTTAGATATATCTAGCAAAATTTTAACCAAAGTTGAGGCATGTTTGCAAACTAGTGTACATTATAGTAGACAGCAAAGTCATTTCTTTTTAATCCTTACTCTAGTTTTATTTTGTTGCTGAAAAGAGAAGACTATAAGAAAATAAAATAGCCAGGAGCATGCCATATACTCCGTAATTGTTTTTATCACAAAAAGGACTTGTTTTAAAATAATAAAAAAATGGACAATTTTTGCATAATGATGTTAGATATCTATAGCTTTTTTACTCATTTCTCTCTCTAATTAAATGAAAACTTTCAAATTACATGTTGTTTTAAAAAAGAGAAATGCTACAACCACATAATACTTACAAAAGAATTTTCACAAAATGAGTTGGCACAAGATGATTTGTCATGAAATAAAGAGTTAGTGGAATAGCAAAGTAATAATTGGTCCATGTGTCTTGCCACATCATTATGTGGATGTTTATTTGTAAATATTATGTGGTTGTAGCATACCTCTTTAAAAAATTAGGTTAATCATACATGTACACCTATTGTTATCTTGACATTCTAAAATCATTTTGATTTTTTGAAATATAAAATGGATTTTTTATGTTTAAGACAAAACTAGTTTTTAATTTGAAGTCCTTTTGTAAAAACTACCTATTTTAGTTGCTCTTAACTTATTTATAAAGAGAAAAAGCAGCTCCAAGCCCAAGCTCCAAATCAAAAGCTTGAGGGCAGAGCCTGTCTCTCAATGCGATGAGTATATTTTGTCTCTCTCTAAACACCAGACGATGGACATCTCGTTTGAATTCCTTCAATCCTACCGGCCATTTCTTTCGAGACCCGGATAAGGAGGGAATAAAGGCAAGCTTTGAAGAGTGGATGGATTTCATTAAAAACAAGGCCTTACCAGCTTGACCTAATAGAGCGGGCACCTTTCCAACCCGAAAGCTTCTTGTTGAATTTCTTTGTAATTGAATTTCAAAAATTCACCCTTCTTCATTCTTCCCAACCATACCAAAATGAAACCGAAAGGACTTTGTACATTAAACGGCCCGAAATATTCCATACTGGACCTTCGTAGTGTGGACGGAGGATGAAGGACTTAAAAATAAGTAACGTTATATAACCAAAATGCCCCTTTAAGTTAAATTTCACATTGTTGGTTACTTTCTCATAGAAAAACCGTTGACTTATGTTTAAAATAATTTTCCTAATACTGCTACCAATCACAATTAATTATAATTATAAATATATACATTTGTGAGGGAACTTATTAAAATAATATTATCTAAAAAAATGCTACAGTAACTCAATACATTATTTCCCCTCATAAGATCAGCGTATTATTTTGTACCCAACGTGTCTTCAGATACACATCTACCTCTTCTCTTTCTCTATGTCACCGCCTACTCTCAAAACACCCACAACAAACCACCCAAACACACTCACACACCAACCTCTTCAATCTCTGGCTTTGACTGCCGCCGGCGTGTCTTTAGGGTTTCCAGCGAATCTTGCACCGTTGTTTTCATGGTTGTATAATCAAAATCAATATGTGGTTTAGCATCTACTAATATGTAAGGTTTTTTTTATTTTATATTATAAAAGATTCAGTCCCATCATTTATTGTGTAGTCTTGAAGATGGGACTGAATCAATACAATAACTCAAAGAAACCATCTACCTGCATTGGAGTTACAACATTCATGGAGTTATAACCAAAAGAATACAAACAATCTTGGACATATGAATGTTCCTGGACTTCTATAAATTTCATGCACTTCTTGATACCACAACGTATGTGCTTGTTTGTATACATATGACATGATAATTTACTCCACCTCTAAGAACATATGACATGAAAATCGCTTCTATATATTATGTGTTTGTGCACACAAATTATCTTCATATGTATCACAAACTGCTTATTAATAGTATGATGCTTTAAGCACTGAAAGATTGTGTAACATCTGATATTTTCATCCACCAATTATACAAAACTAGCAAAAAGAATTTTAAAAATAGTATATGAACCTGCAGGTCAATATCTTAACAAAAAAGACAGGAGCCACCTTCAGTATCAGGGATTTTCAGTTGTCACAATATGTTGTTGATCTAACTCTATGAAGCGTTGGAGCATCAATGGAAGCGTGACAATATCGTAAGACCTATTCTTTTCCATGGCTTTTCTTAAAAATTAGTTATTTGGTTTAACACTTCATTTTCCATTATGGAAATTGTGTTAAAGGAACACACACACACACACGCACACGCACACGCACACATACGCACATGCGCACACGCGCACACGCGCGCGCACACACACATACACACACACACACACACACACACACACACACCACACACACACACACACACAAACAACACAACACACACACACACACACCAGACCCACACACTGCGCAGCGCGGCCGCGCGCGGCCCCCACACATACACACACACACATACGCACACGCGCGCGGACACACACACACGCATACACACACACGCACACACACACACGCATACACACACACACGTAGGGGTGAGCATACCGGACCGTCGACCGGACCGGACCAGAAGACCGGACTGAACCGGATGCGACGGGACCGGATTTCGAAGGTATTTTGGTCCGGTATATTTTGACCAATTCGGTCCTTCGGTTCGGTCCGGTACCGCCAAAAAAACCGATGATTAAATGCCTTGTGTAGAGACCGGACCGGACCGAAGACCGACCCGGACCGAACCGTACCATTTTGGTCCGGTCCGCGGTCCGGCATTATGGACCATTTCGGTCCTCGGTCCGGTCCGGTCTTGGCCGGTCCGGTCGTCCCTTGACATATGCTACCACCCCCTACATACACGCTACACACGAGATGCCCCAAAAAAAACGCAACATACACACACACGCATCCTACACACAATGCACACGCACACGCGCACACATCACACACTACGTGCTAGCGCACACCACATCACACACACACATATACACACACACGTGGTAAAAATCAAATAGAAACAAATATTCGTGAGAATGATACGCTAGACATTTTTTTTAATTCTTGAAAATTTCTGAAAAAAATCTACAAGATCAGGTATGTTGGTGCATAAAAATATTCTGATGGAAGTTTTTCTAATTTTGAGTAATTATACATTTTTTAATGCACAAAGAACGAAATTTTGATGCGCAAAAAAATTTTGATGCAAAAAAATTTTAACTTGTTTTAGTTTGATGGGTAATAAAATTTTGATGCAAAAAATCAAAAGAAGTTAGGTAAAAAAACAAATTTTTGATGCACAAAAAACGATTTAATGCAATTCTCTGCATAAAAAAAATTGCATCAAAAAATCATTTTTTTGCATTAAAAACCGAATAAAAACCTAAAATTAGAAAAACTTTCTTTACAAAACTTTTATGCACCAACATACCCGATCTTGTGAATTTTTTTTGAATTTTTTGAGAACTTTTTAAAAAAGATGTCTAGTGTATTTTTGTCAAGGATATTTGTCTTTTATTAAACCCCCCCCCCTTCTCTCTCTCTCTCTCTCTCTCTCTCTCTCTCTCTCTCTCTCGCACTCTCACTCTCTCTCCTCACTCTTCTCTCTCATCTCTCTCTTCTTGGTCTCTCTCTCTCTCTCCCTCTCTCTCTCTCTCTCTCTCTCTTCCTCTCTCTCTCTTCTCTCTCTCTCTCCTTCTCTCTCTCTCTCTCTCTCTCTCTCTCTCTCTCTCTCTCTCTCTCTCTATCCCTCTCTCCCTCTCTCTCTCTCTCTATCCCTCTCTCCCTCTCTCTCTCTCTCTCTCTCTTCTTCTCTCCCTATCTTTCCATCTATTTCTATCCTCTCTCTCTCCATCTATCTCTAACGATGATCCACATTTTTCAGAGTCAATTTTACGACAATAAAAACTCAAACTAATTACTTTGAATTTTTACGTGTTTACTTTTAATTTCAACCATTAAGTTAAATCGCGTAAACAGAAAATCAAACAATTAACGTAAACCGGCATTAAGCAAATAAAAGTTTACGTCAAATAAGTGTTATATAATTGTTACGAAGATAATTTATAACTTTTTGTATTTTATTTTTATACGTTACGTAAAACGTTTACGTTTCGCGTTTTGAACATTCATGCATGCATGTAAACTATACCTCCTTTCTACACTTAACCAATACCCAACAATATTTATAACCTAACTACTCAAAATTATATAAATTTTAAACCAAAAAACACACCATGGCCGGTTGTATATAGATAAATATACACATATCAATACCAAGTTGCTTAGATAAATATCATGTGCTAGTTTTGAGCATTTTATTCAAGGTTTTCTTATAAGTTCTATCAACCTTCTTACAAGGCCACTCTCCCCCCAAACCAATCTCTTACAAACGCAACACATCCCCCTTGAATCATGGATTGTGTAAGATTTGGCTTCCTAGATATTTTGACTATAAAAGGAACTAGCAACAGGGGCTTCCTAGATTATTTTCGACTGATAAAGGAACTAGAAAACAAGTCTTTTATCACTCACTTATCACTAAAAAAAAACCTACTCTCTTCTCCTCTCTAACTAGAAGCTCACGCCAAAAACATAAGCCAAAAAAACCATTTCATAGTTTCTATTTTCTTGATATTACAAGTATATACAAGGTGTGATTGATGGGTTATTTATCTAAGGTGTTCCTAAGTTGATTTCCCATGTTTAGGGATTTCAATTATCAAGCAAGGGTTTTCAAGATCTAAGTTAAGGTTCATAAATCAAGATTTGGGGTTTTGATAAGGTTTTTAGGTTAAAATCAAAGACTAGGGTTTCTTTTAATCATAAGCTTTGTAAACATTCTACATTACCCTTTTAATTTTCATATACTTTGATTAGGTTTACTTAATATTTCTCCACTTTACTTAATGTAATTTTACTTTTAAATAAACATCAAGATTACTAAGTTATATCACCAACTAGTAGACTTTTATAAACATTTGCAAAGAAATCAAGAACAACAATTACTTATATGATTATTAGGCATATTATCAAGTTTATTATTCATAAATAAGCTTAAACACTTTTATAAATTATTTCATGTTTTATTCTTATTATGGTGAAGTGTTGGATGGGATTAGTTTAGTTTGGATTGAAGTGATTAGATTAGAGGTTATTGTTTTGTAAAAATGAGGTTAAAATTATAGTTTTAAAGTGTGTAAAACGACCCTTAGGACAACCTGTTTTAAACAGTTAGGAACGGATTTTTCAACGAGTTAAAACCTTAAAAATGTGTTAGTACGTCTCAATACAATTTCGTGCATATAGAGAACTCGATAAACGAACGTAAAACAAAGGAGATATGAATTTTTAAAGTTTACCGGCAACTATAATATTTTGACAGCTTTAGGGTAAAAATGTGGTGTGATCAGATTTTGTTTCGTGTTTTTGAGGCCTTCCGGGTCCGAACCAGCTTAAATATAAAACAAGAATGTTGCTTAGAATGATGTTTCGGTAAAAGAATGCAAGTTTTCGAAACCTAAAAGTGTAATATGAGTGAGTTAATCTTCATTAAAACTAAACAACTTTTATATAAATTTCCTGCACACTTTTTCCTGACATGAATAGTAAAACAATGTTTTCAGACTTCGGGTCCGTTTAGACTATAGAAACCTTAGGAAATAATTTAGCATCACATATATAATATTTATACGCGTCTTAAACTTTATAAATATTATTTTATAAATTAACTAGACCTTTTATGTATATATATATATAATTATTTAATTATATCATATTTATATAGAAATATAAATAACCTATATACTTATATATATATATATTTATATATTTATATATATATCTTATATATTGGTCGTGGTAAAAATAATAAAAGTGCGTAACCTTAAACGAAAGCATTATTTTGATTTTTATAAGCTAAGTCTAAAATATATTAGGTGATGATTTAACGATTAAAAAATATAGTGACATGTCTATATTTTCATACGTTAATCTAAATCGACCTAGAATTAAATAGGTTGCCTACCGGTCCTTTGAGACGACATTCCTAGTTGATTTATCTAGAAATCAATTCCATCACTTGAGGTGGGGAAAAGGTTTTTTTTTTTTTTTTTTTTTTTCCATTGGGCCCCCCCTAATTTTTTTTTTTTTTTTTTTTACTTCATTTAATATTTGGAGGAGAATACATGCTCATTTACAAACTCGTTTACATACATGTTTTCATACTCGTTTACATACCCGTTTACATACTCGCTTACATACTCGTTTTCATACTCGTTTTCATACTCAATTACAAACTTGTTTACAATTACTTTACAAATCTCGAGGTGAGATTCATGACTTGTGTTCACAATATGACGCAAGTAAAATACTATTTAATTTTTACAATGATTATGAATTTTGCCTAAGTAGCGATAAACCACTATGCCCGCTATCATGAACTGTTAATTACTTTGTGTAAGCGTGTGTGTTATAAATAGATCTATTGGGATTGACATCCCCAGTACCACGTAAATTGTGCCAAAACATGGCCAACAAGGCTATATCATTGTCGGGATTCCTTGAACACTTACTTTGATTGTCTGAAATTGATTGGCATGTATTAGGACACATTAATTGCCTGGAATTAATTGGCACATATACTTTGTCTAGCTTCAGTGTCATGAGCATAGTGATATCATAATTACATTTTTTGAATATTGTATATTATGCAATACATACTTTAAAATCTTGCGGTCTAACATTTATACTTTACAATAACTATGAACTCAACAACTTTAGGTTGACACTTTTAAGCATGTATTTCTCAGGTGAATAAGTTGCTTGACGTTTTTGATGTGCATTGGAGTATAATTTTTCAAGATTCCATTCATGGATTTCGACTTGCATTCAAACTATCAATCTCGTTGTATTATTTTCAGTCTTTCATCTTGATGCAAGTTTAGGACAAATGTTATAACTATTTAAATTTCAATTAAATCAATGAGATTATCTTTCAAACGACTCATTTAGAGGTCGTTCTCTTATATCTTGTGATGATTGGATATGAAGTACATGCCTCTGGTTACATTCTGATACAATATTTTGGGGGTGTTACAGATTGGTATCTAGAGCCAATGTTATAGAGAACTAGGTTGCATATTTTACCTAGACTATAACCGTTTTCACAAACATTACATCACATAAAACTTTTTCATGTGCATACACTACTTGCTTATATTACTTGCTTACACTACATGCTTACATTGCCCATACTTGTGTTTACATTTGCCTTACGTGCTTTTACACTTGCCTTATATAAATACTAGGACTTTTCCTAAGACATTGTGAATGACATGATGGTCTTAAAACTTTTCATGACTTTACATAATACCGTTTTACATAACATTGAAACTTGTCATAGTCCGCCGATCCCACTAGTTACCTTATCATTCGACTCCGAGTTGAACACTCGCCTCATACTGTTAAAACACCTATGTCATCTTATGACCGCCGCCTAGAAACATGCTAATTAATTCGAACACGACTATAACCCGTCACCTCGTAACATTTCATCTTTGGATCACGACTTTCGGAATCTGACTTATTTTATTTTCTTTTACTCCGTTCGATTTTGAAGAAAATACCGACGATAAGACAAAGAATGTGTTCCGCGGAGAGTGAGCATATTGTAGCCCAACGAGTTAATAATGCTATTGAGGTTAATGCTTAAGGAGAGACTTTCCCATCTTGCCTAGTGAAACCTAAGTTGGAACTATCTTAGACTATATTCCCTATAGGAGTTCGCATTGTACTTTCTTTTAAATTTCGTCGTATGTGTGGATGATTTAAATTTTCCTATCAAATTTATGTGTCGTTGAAAACTTTTCGATTTTTAATTTAATTCCCTATTTATTCTATTACCAAGACTGCTTTCTAATTATTATAGCCCTTTAAATATTTATACAATCACTTTACGAACCATTTTCATTATCATTGATAAACTATCTTACTATCATTTAATAAACCATCATTTTATTAACTATTCTTACTAAATTAATAACTACTTTATCATCGCTTAGCAAACTACCATCTTATAAACTATTTTCCTACTATCACATAAACCATATTGCTATCACTTAAGGACCTATTTTATTATCACCATGAAAAGAAATTGTTTTACCATCACCTTATCAAAATTTTACTATCACTTATGAACTATTTAACTATCATCTTATAAACCATCTTATGGTTATCCCGAAAACAATTTTGTTGTCATCCTATAAACTACCTTGTTTCCATCTTGTGAATTAATTTATCACACTATAAAACTATTTTGATACTGCTTTATGCATAACGTTAATTTGACAAAAATAAGCATTGCACCGTTAGTCCTCAATTATACATAGCCTTATCACCTTTGTCTAATTCAGAAAGAACCATGCATGCTCGAGATATATCACCGTTTAAATTTTGTTGTCAAATCAATTTTTGATTATATCTACGGAAAAGCAAAGCTTTGTGTGCGTATTCATAAAATGTGTTTGTTACGAGAAACTGAATTAGAAATCATAGTAACTAAGTAGACCTTTACACCACCTTACTACATAGATTCAACATCATCTTAAGCCAAATCAAATGTCGCAAAGTTGAGACGCATCGCTAGTCGCCCTAGGATAATCCGCCAACGAGCTTACTCATCATTATGAAAATTAGTAAATCACCCATTCAAAGTTGGCAAAATGCCGTAGAGATTAGTATTGGTAATGCCATCATAGGTATAGATTAGTTATCATCCTAAAAATACAAGTAGCATAGTTGATGCTCTAAATCAAAAGGAACGAAGAAAGCCGATAAGAGATAAACTTTGGTCATGACGATAAATTTGAACCTACGGTCACAAATCTTGGAATGCTTAAGTTAAATGATTAGGAAGGAGAATGTTAAGAACAAAAATCTTCATGGTATAAACAAAGAGTTAAAACCCGTCCCAATGATACTCTCTGTAGAAAGAAAACGAAGTTGATTAACACATTTAAGGAGGATTAAGATAAGTATCTGCACCTCTTTACCAACACCACACCGGAAGGCGACTCGAACTGAATTTCAGGACGAAATTCCTTCAACACGGGGAGACTGTGACAATCTACATTTTCAGGTCATTTTACGTCAATAAACTCAAACTATTTACTTTGAACTTTTACGCATTTACTTTTAATTTTAACTGTTAAGTTAAATCGCGTAAACCGAAAATCAACAATTAACGTAAACCGGCATTAAACAAATAAAAGTTTACGTCAAACAAGTGTTATATAATTGTTACGAAGATAATTTATAACTTTTTGTATTTTATTTTTATACGTTACGTAAAACAGTTTCGTTCGTGTTTTGAAAACTTTCATGGGCATGCACTGTAAACCTAATTACCTCCTTTCTGTAACTTACACCAATTACCACAATTATACCCAATACCTAAAATTTATATAATTTTAACCCAAAAACACACCAAGGCCGGTTGTATAAAGATAAATATACACAAATCAATACCAAGTTGCTTAGATAAATACCATGTGCTAGTTTTGAGCATTTTATTCAAGGTTTTCTTACAAGTTCTATCAATCTTCTTACAAGGCCACTCCTCCATACCAATCTCTTACAAACGTAACCCCTTCTTCTTGAATCATAGATTGTGCAAGATTTGTCTTCCTATATATTTTGACTATAAAAGGAACTAGCAACAAGTCTTTCTCACGTCACTTATCATTACCAAACACATCCAACAACCAACTCTAATTTCTCTCTACTAGAGTTCACGGCTGAAAACATAGCAAAAAACCATTTCATAGTTTCCATTTTCTTGATATTACAAGTATATAAGTGTGATCAAGGGTATTATCTAAGGTGTTCTAAGTTGATTTCCAAGTTAGGGTTTCAATTATAAGCAAGGGTTTTTAGATCTAAGTTAGGGTTTCATAAATCAAGATTGGGGTTTTGATAAGGTTTTTGGGTTAAAATCAAAGACTAGGGTTTCTTTTTATCATAATCTTTGTAAGGATTCTACATTACCCTTTTGATTTTCATACACTTTGATTATGTTCTTACATATTTCTCGACTTACTTAATGTATTTATATATATTGGTATGTGATATTTTACACATACCTTTTACCTTGTAAAACGAACCCAAAGGACCAAAAACATAATAAAAAATGCAAATATATGCTTGTTTTTGTGTTTGTGTATGTGTAGGTACGGATATTAAAGAAATGGACTAAATCAAAGACAAAACGGACAAAACCAGACACGAGAAAGAAAGATAACGACGTGAAAAACCGAGGCTAAAGTTTGATTTATTCAAGGAAAAACCAGACAAGAGCCTTAAACCCCAAATACACCAAAACCGTCAAAGAAATAACGTCGTTAGTCCCTAATTCATAAAAGGACTAACGGTCGTTAAATCCTATACAAACAAAACCTAACAACACCCTTTTAAACACTTAACTCCCGTTAACTTTATAAAAATTAATTACCCCAGCCCAAATCCCTTTTCCATCAAAATGGCCCAAGATTAAACCCATGTCAACGTAATAAAAAAACCCAGGTCAAACTCCTTGAGTTAAAAAAAAGAAAATGGTGCCAAAGGAGTATTACTGTTTATCTTCACCACAGTTTTAACCAGGGATTAACCAGAGGATGATTTAACCCAACCATGACTGTTAGGGGTCTCAATCACATCCACCCCCCCGCACCCCTAAACACACACGAAAAGCATGACTTGTCCCATTCACCTGCACACGCTGGCGATCCACACTAACCCCGCACAAGATAAACCGGCCAGAGCAAAAGATAAGCATGGTGGATGGTGGGATTTGTTCCTTGGGCAACACTCAACAAACTACACACGGAGAAAGCACACCAAGGCTCCTCAAGGCCTCATCACAGTCCTATAAATAGTGATAGATAGTTAGCTAGAAGTTCGTCCCCAATTTATGCATTAAAATTGGTTTACCAATTTATTTTCATGTAATTTACTATTCAGCACATTTAAATTACCTTGTAATTTCCTTTTAAGTATTTTACACTCTCAATTTCGATTAAATAAAAAAATTTCAAAATATTGTCCCATTTCCATTGTTACTGTTTCATTCACACATTTCAATTCACTGTTCCATTCCCTAATTTCTGTCTCATTACCTTCATTGAGATTTGTTAAAGTTTGTTTGAGCTTTGTTGCTTGAAGATTAAAGTTCTTTTGGTTATTGGAAACTTATGGGTTGAATTTGGAATTCGGATCAATAAGCTTGCATAAGCTTGGTATTGGTTGGTTTTTGAAGCTGTTTCAGAAGAAAGGATTAGGGGTGTTAGGATTAGTGTTTAGGTCTACATCAAGTCTTTGGCACAATTGTAAGTTTTACTTAATATTCCAAAGTCCTATTTCTTAGCATTTGCTTATTTCAGCTTATAAAAGTGCTTATTTCTGCTTTAATGTGTTTAATATTACTTTTCTAAGTGCTTTATAAATCTGTTTTTGATAGTTTTAGATTAGATCTTAGTTTTCATGCTTATGCTTAAAATATGCTAAAATTCCATTAATAGTTGCATAATCTGTTAAAGTAATGTTAGGCTTAAATGAAGATTAGTATTGAACTTAACCTAAGGTTGTGTATAAGCTATTTAAAGTCTGGTATTAAGAGTTTATGATTTGAAATTTTGTTTTAAAAGCTTAATTTGTTAAAACAATATCTTAAGGAGTGTTTGGTTTAAGTGTTAATTCATAGTGTAAACTGATTTGGTCAAATAGAGTTTTAGGATCATAGTTTTAAATATCTTTTTTTTTTTTTATTTTTTTTTTTTTTTTTTTTTTTTTTTTTTTTTTTTTTTATATTTTTTTTTTTTTTTTTTTTTTTTTTTTTTTTTTTTTTTTTTTTTTTTTTTTTTTTTTTTTTTTTTTTTTTTTTTTTTTTTTTTTTTTTTTTTTTTTTTTTTTTTTTTTTTTTTTTTTTTTTTTTTTTTTTTGGATAATATTAAAGTATTTTAGGTGTTATAACTTATAAGTCTTTTTTTTAAATGTGCTTTTGATCATTATTTTTTATGTGTTTGTATCTTAACAAGGTTTGATACCCGCATTTCATTGTGAGATGTTTGCGTACTTTGTTGGTTTACGGCTATTTGATACTTGTTGTGACCCATTGAATAACGACTTGCTATACATGAAAAATAGCTAAGACAGGCTTAGTCAGTCTTTGACGGACCAAATAAAAATTCGTTAAAACTCATTCAAAAATAAATAGCCCAATCCCGAGCGACCCGCGATCCCAAGCTCATGACTGCATGTTGGACTAACTAATTAGTGGGCTAATTAGTAGCTCAATGGGCTAAGGGATAATGGGTTAATTATTAGGTTATTATTAAAAAATTATTTGTTGATTAAAATATTTGAGCTTTGAGAGCTTAACTAAGTGACAAGCTAGCTTAAGAGTAACAGAGAGAGCTTATTAAGAGCTTAAGATATTATTTAGCAAAATTCGTAAAAGTAAAAACACAATTTTAAAGTAAAAATGCAATTTCATTAATATCTTAGCTTATTTTAGCTTTTTGAGTTTCCTTAATCTAAGTAAAAAGCCAAAAAGAAGTTTAAGTGTTTTCTGTTTTTAAAAAGCTATTTTCTAGCTTATTTTCTAGTTTTCAGAAAAAGCTTCTTTTATAAATTTTGCTTATTTTTAGCTGTTCTACAACTTTGCTTTTCAAAGTTTTTGCAAAATAAAAAAAAGGGGAACGAAGGAAGTCATGGGTGAGCAAGGCTCGAACCCATGACCTCAACCTCACTCTACCCTTTTATAACACTCAACACCACTCACACTCACCACTGCGCCCTTGGGACTTTTACGTCCAAGGGTGCATTCTTTAATCTTTTAACATAACTTTGGCCTTTTATTGCAATAAGCACTTCGTGTGCTTTTAAGCTTTTTTCTGGCTTATTTGTTTAAGCTCACTTTGAGCTTTTATTTTTCTTGCATTCTTCACAGTTCAATGTATTTTTATAATTTTTCTTAGATTTTTAAATTTAAGTTTAGTATTTTTCTTGAATTAATTTAGTTTAAAACTTTAAAAATTCATAAAAAATAGAAAAATAATCAAAAAAATAAAATTCTTTTTTATAAAATTTTCTTTTATCATATTCTAGGCTTAGGATTTAAATTTACTTTCGTAGGGTTAAAATTTAAGTATTGCATTTTTTAAAGAACGGGATTTGATTCCCGTTCTCGTTTTCTTCGTTTTTAACTTTACGCACCCTCGGTTTAGGACTTCCTTAGCTTTTTCTTACAAGTTAGTAATTAAGATTAGGAAAAGTTAGTAAATCATTTTTAGGTTTAATTTAGGTTTTAATTGTCGCGTTTCTTTAATTCCCGTTTACGTTTTAATGCTTACGTGTTTAATTTTCATTTCTTGTTTACTTGTTTTCGTGCATTTATCTACTTGTCATTTATATTTAGTAGGATTTAGAAAACCCAAATAAAAAATCTTTAAAACCATTCAAAACGCGCGATCACGGACTTAACCGATTTTCAATTCACGCTTCACCGAAGAAAACGATACCCGTGTTGATTACTTATTATTCTTTCCTAAGAATAATTTGTATGATACTTAGCTTGCGTATACGTATATGTATTTTATAAATATATATATTATACATTTGAGGGTTTGTTATACATAGTTATTGGCTTTAAGTACTTTGAATATTATTTTGAAACGTGAACACATTGGTTAAATAAGCTTAACAGTAACTTCTTTAAGTTAAATTTATTGGAAAGATGTTACATGTTTATAACATTATGATACAAATTTATTGTATAGCATGTGTAGAGCTTATCTTACATCAAATTTATCGTACTGACGTATATCTTTAATTTATGTTTCTAATATGCTACTTATGTAACTCTTTTTAATTCACACCTTATGTTTATTTAGATATGAAATAGTTTCATTGCTATTGCTTATAGTTATTTTCACTAAAAAGTGTCGTTCATTTGTAAAATTATTTTTAGAGAAAATGTATAATTAAAAAACATTTGTTCGTTTAGTCACAGGTACCCGTACCCACAAAAACAAACACACACTCAACTCAACCCGCCTCCATAACCCCTAAATAAAACCCCCTCCCTCATCATCATTTCCACAAACCCCAAATTCCACCACCATGGTCGGACCTCTAATCCGTTACATCAGTTCCACCACAAGAGAAAAGCCACGTAATCATAATCATATTCATTTCTAAACTATCACTCACCCAAGCGCCCACGCGCGCCTCTCAAACGCCATGCCGCAGCTCAGCAGCTTGCAACTGTCCAGCGGGGCGGCGCGTTGGATCCAAACAGGCTTCGGAACGTGGCGGTGATAGCTCATGTTGATCATGGAAAGACGACGCTTATGGATCGGTTGTTGCGTCAATGTGGAGCTGATATTCCTCATGAACGTGCTCTTGATTCTAATCAACTCGAAAAAGAACGCGGCATTACTATCGCCTCTAAGGTCCGCCTTTTTCGCGTATTTTTAGTCGAAAAATGAGATTCAAATGTTATATAAGAAGAATTTAGGTGCTTATGAATAATTGCTTATCTATTTAAAATAAGCATAGACGAGGAAGGCAAATACTTACCACTGCTTATATGTTCAAAATTTAGCAGAAAAAATAACCTGCAACTCTTAAATCTCAATATATCGAGACCACTATACATGATACTTGAGAAAATGGCATAGTTTTCAAATATCGAACCGGCATTTAGATTAGGTTGTAGTACTTTTAGTTCAAGTTAAGAGAGAAATCATTTACTCCAGTAACTTACGAGGGAAATGACTAGTTAAGTTTAGTGGCGTATTTCTTATGTTGTATCTATCCATCATTTGCAGATCACTTCCATTCCTTGGAAAGAAAATGAGCTAAACATGGTCGATACACCCGGACACGCAGATTTTGGCGGTGAGGTATGTCTTAGCTAAGAAAAATTACCCAATGTCGGTTTCCTTTTGTTTATTTTTTCAGCTGATATACTAAAGAATACAGATAATGTGCTCACAATAAGTATTGAAGCTATTAAACTGAAATTGCTACTCTTGATTAGATATCCAGTCTCTTGGGGGATGTTTGGATTTGAGTTTTAGAATTGGTTATACAATGTTAAAATCAACAGACTTTGCTTCTTATTAACTACTGTAAGGGTAAACTTAAATTTCCCATTTGCTATACCAGTCACAAAACATGTGTATGTTTTATTTTTAGTATTACCAAAATGGCTTGTATGATCATTTTATTATATTTCGTAAATTCTTTAGTTGAGCATAATATACCCAACACTTGAACATGATTATTACAGCTTATCTTACAAAAGCATATCTTCTACAATCAATTTAATTACAGTTTATCTTTACCTCAATATTGTTGATTCAAGAGAACTCGTTGACGCCTTAGTGAAGGGACCGAGATGTTATCTGTAGTATAATTGGTACACACAATTGTGTGAAATATTGAACCCTAATCTATAAAATGCCGGAAGTGCTTGCTATCTGTTGTATTATTTATTTATTTATTTATTTATTATTATTCGTGTTATTTCAAATGTTTATTACCACCTGGTCACCTTTTTTTTTTGTTTTCTTTCTTATGAGTGTGTAGGTTGAGCGTGTTATTGGCATGGTTGAGGGAGCAATATTAGTTGTGGATGCTGGTGAAGGGCCGCTTGCACAAACAAAGTTTGTTTTAGCTAAAGCTTTACAAAACAAAAAGCTACGACTTATTCTAGTCATGAATAAAGTAGATAGACCTTCAGGTGCCCCTCTACATGTTCATGCTATTTAATTCTGCCCTTTTTTCACCTTTAATTATCAATAGTTATATTTGCTTTTCTTGTAACTTGTATACACTGAATAATTATTGCATTGTCATATCTTCTCCATGCAGTTAGTGAGGAGAGGTGTGATGAAGTTGAGAGCTCGGTATTCGACCTCTTTGCAGACCTTGGTGCAACAGGTGTGCATTTATGAGAAAAGGTTTTTCTGATATTAATATTCAAGTTCTTGATCTCTGTTTAATCTGGACACATATATGAAATTTGTTTCAGAGGAACAACTTGAGTTCCCAGTTCTATATGCTTCTGCTAAAGAAGGATGGGCTTCTTTAACATACACCAAAAATCCTCCGGATGATGCCAACAATATGTCGCAGTTGCTTGATGCAATAGTAAAATCTGTCCCCCCTCCATCAGCAAGCCTTGATGAGCCTTTTCAAATGCTGGTTCGTTAATTCATAGTGCATTATACATTCAATGCATATATGCTATTTACATATATATTCATGTAATACTTGCAATGCTAAATATATAGAGAACTATTGTTACCAACATAAATGATTGTTATTGTCCTGTTCAAATGGGTTCTATATATTATCCGAGGAAATCGTACAACTCCATTTGCTTTTTCATCATTATCATACTTTGTACCAATAGTGTCTCAAAAGATAATTAGGGGATTAACCCACTGTTCTCGACTTGCATGCATAACATAAGTTTTCT